>APFE030448046.1:9446-19942 GCA_000404065.3 Pinus taeda | reverse complement strand
TTCCTGCATGCTCGCACCTTCAATATCGACTGTTACCCCTTGCAATCTTCCCATGGGAAAAATCTTCTGTTGGTTCACCAATCATAACTGATTATGGGACCATTGTAACGCGAGTCTGCCCATGCATTCCCATGTTTGCTTTGGTAGTACATTCATGTCCAAACCCAGATCTAGGATTACCTGATCCATTTCATATTCGTCATTTTGCCCAATCAACCTCATTTTCCTTCCTGTGCGTAATGCATGCTTTCCAAGTTTTCGAACCACACGCTGTTCTCCTAACCCCGCGCACCTAGTGATAAGTTCCTATAGTCCTTTGAATACCTTGCTGTTGCACATCAGTTTCTTGCATGTCTCTATAAAAGGTAGTGAGCATTGAAGGATCCATCCCTGGTTCTAGTTGATCCTTACTGCCTGAAGTAGAGGCCTCCATGAAGCTCTTCTTAGCTTCCATGAACGCCTCCTTCACGCATTCTAAATAAAACTTGGGTTCCTTTGTAGGAGCCTTGCAAACCCACACACTTTCTTCTGGCTACTTCCCTTTATCATCTCCCATGGTCATACCACTCCTGAGCATCATGTTTACATTCGGGTCTTCTTCACGCGACTCAGGCATCATCATCTGTAAATTTTGAGTCGGAGGGGGCTGGAGTACCCCCTTTTTGCACATCCTCGCTATCAATGAAGGACAGTCTTCTGCCTCATGATCAAACTGAGTACAGTACTGACATGATATTCTTGTCGGGTTTGTACAATCGTGAGCATAGTGCCCTGGACCTCCGCAATTGTAACAAATTAGTTGTCTGCGACCCCTTCCTAGTCCCATTCTGCCTCGACCCCAACCGCGCCCCTGAAACCCAGCTTGCGCCATCCCTGCATTTGGGTCGAGGGCTTGCATTTCGGTCTGTACCCTGTAGGTAGGAGTCCGATCCATCATTAGTTCATAGCTTCGACAGGTACGTTTGTCATGGCCTACCGACTTGCAGAAATTACAAAATAATTGTTGGGACATCTGCGTATACTTCTACAATAGATGACAATTATCCATGGTGTGTTGTCCTCCTATCTAGAAGATCACGCACCATAATGTAGACACCGCGCTCAGCCCTACCTATGCCTCCTGTCTCAACAGCATCGACCCTCCTCCTGCCAAGTAGTTGGCGAATACGGGGCAGTGGTCCTTTTCGTGCCCTTGGCCTTTGCATTTTATGCACCATACTTCCTTGCACACCTTGGGTTGAGGTGTCCTGTCCTGTTTCAAACTTTGCATTTCCAGACACAGATTCTGCAATTGCGGGTGGATTTGTTGGATTCCCAACCCAGGATCTTGTATAGGGGTCTCATACAATCTCATTGCCATCTCCAACGCTTTGGCCTGGGTGGAAAGTTTTTGCTATGGAAACGCCATCCTTGAGTGTGGCGTGAGTGAGGCCACAAACCATACGTGATGTAGTGCATCTGTTAACGTCATATTGGCTTCACAGATCGCACTCTTCAGCCTTTGGTCCAGATCCCAGGGGGTCTCGCCTGGGAGCATCATGATCTCCTTAAACCCGATGATTGATTGTGTTTTTGATTTTGGCTTGGTAAATTCCCTGTTCAGCGCAGCTTGGATCTTTGCAATCCCTACATTCGGGTGGTCATTAGAATGCTTTATATACCACGTTAATGTGTGATCCTGCAATGTGCTCATAAACGTAGCCTTTTTAATATTATCATCCATGACGCCTTGTGCTTCCCATACTGCTCTTACCATGAACCAGAATTGGTCTGGATCTTCATTCCTTACCCCTCTGAAAACCAATAGTTTGATCGCATTCGTCATACCAAACTATGGTGGTGGTGAAGGTGGGGTGGACGGAGATGGAGGTGAGAAGGGTGAGACGGGTGGCAGTGTGGGTGGAGGTGTTAAATGTGGAATGCACTGCCTTATCAAGCTAATCGCGCTTCTTAGGGAAACTTTCGTGAGCTCTTCCTCACTTTCCTGCGAGGGTGAAATTATGGGATTGTTTTCCAACTCTTCACTGCTTCCACTTCACGTAGTTCCAAAAATTAATTTATTTGCATAACCCGCTTTTCACACAATAGAATCTTAATCCAAGTGTTCAAATATTTAATATACTTACCTCGCAGTCCCTTGAGAGAACGACATTCTACCTCACTGTAGCTGACAGTCATCTTGACTGCGAACTTAGTGATAAATCCTCCTATTGTTCGGTCAAGCCAATGGTCCACAACTCGCGCTATCTTATCTCCTGATGCTTCTAGTTTTCACACTAATTTTGGAGTCCACACTAATGGTTTGTCGAGCCTACACCTTCCTTGGTTGTCTGTTAACTTCACAATCCACTCATACAGCTCAAGAGGAAAGGATGCAAAGAAAATTGCGTGGATTTCTGTCTACAAGTAGTGCTCGAACCACTGTTCCTCAGATACTCACGGATTTCTATTCTCTTATGCCGCGAACTTTTGAATATTTTTGTCTAACCACTCTTCAATTTCTTTCTTTGTTGGATTTTGGTGGCATGACATCATACATCCTTTATGTAGATCCTGGTCCTGGCAATAGAACCATTTGTTCGCTTGTATGGGCCTGACCCAGGTTCAAAGGTTATTTTGCCAAGCAAATCCTGGTACTACTGGCCTTTTCTGCAAAATTTCTTTGAGTGCGGACTGAGGTCTTACCTGAAGTAGTATGGGAGGGTGCTAGAACCAGGTTTCCACACCTTGGGGGTGTCTGATGGGCTTATGGAGGTTTGCGGTCTGACCCGTCGCTACACGTACTTGCTATCCCTCCGCAACCTGCAGTGTTGCTTCTCTGCAACCCTATTCGGGGTGGAACCCATATAATACCCAAATTCCTTGCTATTTAATCCGATATTACCCGATTAATTAACTTGTGTGTGTAAGGTTAATGATTATTACAACATATTCAACAATCATATCAGTGTGCGCGAGAAATAAACAAATATAAATGTAAAGAAGGAACTATACAACAAATACACATAAATAACAATAAACTTCTCTTTATTAATCTTCAATCCCAATTACAGACTCAATACCGCCCTACGCATTGAGGTGTAGGGCTCTGCGCACTCAGATGTAGACTCTACTAGGCCTTTGTGCACTCAGCTACAGAGTCTCTTCCTACTACTACGACCCAATACACTTAGAATCCTATTCTAAGCTTGAACCATTTGTACTCTTCTCTCTTATTCCTTCGCCATCTTTACAACTTAGAGCCTCGCTCTATTTATACAATCCCATGGTCCATGAACCATGGGTAGGCCAACATAAATTCACATTACATTACAATATTTTAGGGTAGACAACCCTATAACTTAACCTATACTTCGCGCTTCGCCTCTGCAATTCGCAGAGTCTTACAAAACCTTTGACCAAAACTTGGGCTTTGAGCCCCAAAACATGTTGTGGGGGGATTCCATGCACAACATCTTGGATGTGCTTTGTCTTCACCTCTGCATGGCTTGATGTTGTGGGGTATTCAATCGTCATGGCCTTGTAATATGGTTACATGCATGCGTTCCTTTTTCTTGACCTTATTTTGTTCATGTAATTGCAATTAATTCTTCTAGTCTGCTCTCTCCTTCTTTTATCTCGTTCATCGTCTCACAATGAAATATTAGTGTACCTATTCCAGTAATTCACTCATGACATAATGACATTAAATCCAAATCCTCATAGTCTAAGATGATGCGTTATTTTCATGGAGCGGGCTTGTGATAGATGATAAACTCTGAGGACAGCCTAGTAACTTCCCACTATGTAGTTCTAGGTGATAGGAGGGAGACTGGTCACTGAGATTGTGTAGAGCATAGCTTAGGCTTGGATGAGGGACTATAGGACATAGTCTTCATTGTCGAGGAAAACTATGCAGAGGCCACTGGGAAGAAATATTGCGCAGTTGAAGTCACCAGTGGAAGCTCCAAGTTGGCACGTTGAGGGACCCCTCTGCACATTTTTTTGAGGGAAGAGCAGAAAGGGCAGTAGAGGGACCAAAGAGGACAGTTCTGTACTATCTATTGGAGAAGTGAGTCTCAGTTGAGGGAGGTCACTTGGAGGACACCTCTATGTAATTACTGGGAGAAATTTAGGCTCACGTCTCTGTAAATTACGTGGTTCCAGCAGGTAGGAAGGAGGCTCGATGACTGATCTTGCAAAGTGTGTAGTTCAAGTCGTGCTTTGAGATAGTTTTTATTCAGTTATGGGAAAGAAGACAGGTTTCTCACCCCTTGGATTACGTAGTGCAACTAACACAAAGGACAACCTCAAGCCTTGCATAGTTCTAGGAAGTATAGCAACACCACTAAAGGTTGAAATTGCGTAATGCAACTCAGTCGGGGTTTGGTGAAGTAGAGTTGTTCATTCGGAAAGATTTTCATGAAAATGATTAAGTGTGAGAGATAAGTGGACTTCTGAGGACTCGACATTATTATCACACACTTAGCACACTTCGACAACATGACAACACTGGCCACTTGGACAACATAACGCATGACCCTTTGTGGGATTTTCTAGAGCTAAAAGCGACAAGTGCAACACTTGGGATACACCTTTGGACGACTGTGATGACACTTGTGAGCCAATACTTACAACTTTGTGTATGAGTGCAATAGGTGCTTTCATGGCTAGGACAACTTGTATCCACAAAGACCAACCTTCATGGTCACCAAATTGGTTCACAAACATGACATAACAACCAAACATCTCAAAAGACACAATTGATCCAACAAGTGAAATGGAGCAAGACACGTAGAGGAAACACATGGAATGACTTTTAATGCTTGCAACCATGCATTTCATTGAAGAAATAATTATATGACAATGATAAGTAGTCCTTCAAGCTACACTAAGAGGTTTATTTCAAAATATGTGCTCTTTTTTCCATACCTACCCTACAAAGGGTTATCTGTAAGATGGAGTCTTCATGCAGTCCCGATATTCTATCATAAATTGGGGTCCTTAGTCTTCTTCACTTTATCCTCAAATCCTTAAGAGTCATCTCTCATGTCATCCTTCTTCGTGGCCCCTGAGAGACACAATTGTGTAGTTTTAGCAGGCAATGACTGCTGCGAGATGAGGCCCTGGGAGGACACATCTGCATACTTTTAGGATGGAAGGTAGACTAAGAAGTTGAGGGAAAAACTGCGTAGTTTTAGGATGTAAGGCACTACTACAGGATGAGGCCCTGGGAGGAGACATCTACACAATTTCAGGATGTAAGCCAAACTGGTATTTTGTGGGACACATCTATGCTTTTTTAACATACAAGGAAAACTAGGCAGCTGAGATGCCTGAGGGACAAAATAGTGTAGTTTCTAGAGATAGTGGGTTCCGACTGAGGGAAGGACACTGGAGGAAACCAGTGTGTAGTTTTGAATTCTAAGTGAGGTTGGGCTTTGTGTGCATTGCACAGTTCCAGCAGGTAAGGGAAAATCTTGAGGGTTGCGAATGCAAAGTATGCAATTTAGGAAATTTGAATGAGGCTAGTTTGCTTGGGAAACTCCATCATTTGGCTAAGTGTGGGATCAAAGTAGATGGTGTGAAAAAGGATAGAACTTGACTAAAATCACACACTTGAACACTTAGTGATACAACATAGACCATATAGAACATATAACACATACTTCGCTTAATGCAACAACCTTTATGGCAGCTTACAACAAGTGCCACTCTGATAATAGACTTGAGAGGGTAAAGGCGACACTTGTGAAAGAGTGCATGACATGAGTATGAAACATATCTATGTGGTGAGGACAACCCATTCTCACAAAGACTTCTCCTTGAAGCAAAACAACTTCCATTTGCATGACATGCGATAATCCCCATGCCCAAAGATGACACATACTATAAAAAGCATGAACGACTCTTTAGATCGAAAAGGGGAGCTTGATATCCTCAAATTACAAATAACTGACTAAGGAATGATTTATCATAGGATCCACATTAGGCTCTGAAATTTTAGTACAGGCCAAAATTTTGGAGGGCATTGCAGTCGCTACAACACTTGGTGAAACACTAGTTAAATTCTAGTTTCTCTGTCTTGGTCCATTCACTGAAGGGCCTTGACCCATCAGGGAGTATTGATTCATCATGCATATTAATTTTGCTTCCCCACTTACCCCATGGAAAAAAATGTTTCGCCTTGTACCAACTCAGTTCAACACTACATAAGATTCATCCAAATCACAATGTTTCGAATTGGTAAGGGTGGTTTAGTTCGTGAGCTTAACATTTTTAGAGTATAGTTTTTCATCTCTAGTGTTTCTTCATTGCCAACAAGCCTAAAAAATACCTCGGCTGAGTCACACAAGAGCACAAGCATTGCTCCACTTCTAGTGAGCCTCGATAGTACCCCGATGGAGTTGCCTGCTTCCCCTCTCTGTGCACGAAGCCTTTCCCTTTTTTCGCCTTTATTATTTTTGAAAGAGAACTATGCATAGGAACTTATTTTTTGGTTGGAAGAGGGATCCCAACTTATTGAGAGAAAGAGAGGTTGTTACTTCATAGAAGCATATAAAGACCTTCGATTTAGGTTTTCTCATTTGGATTTTTACCCTTCTCCATTTCTACTAGTTGGATAAGCTTGAAAACACCAAAGCAGTAAATTGATTATAGGCATGAGATTCCCATAATGGACATGAGTTCATGGTTGGACCAAAGCTCTCCTTATGGATGGACCATATTTTCTATTAAGACTTCATCGACCAAAAGTTACAACTAAACACAAAGAATATGGACACGTGAATAACCAAGGGTTGCAGTGTCACAAGGCTCTTTGAACTTCAGCCCCATACACATTTTGAAGCTAGGACGTAGGTCCAGGCACAACACTTATTCGTGTAATGGAAACGAAAGAAAACAAAGAAAAATAAAGAAGACAAAGAACCAAGAAACCAAAAACGAAATACAAGAGAATAAAATGAATAAGAAAATATGATGTAAAACCAGAATAAGAAAACCAAAACGAACTATCAGGAACGAGTGCAAGGAAAGGAAAACTAAGATGAAACTAATTCTACTCCTATCCTAATAATTATATGGTCAGGGTTACATGTAATGAAATTTCTAGTGAATCCATCATAGTCATTCCTGATTCACATCCACAAAGATATGAATGACTACAATAGATACAACATGATGTGTAACAAAAAATACAAAAACTTGAAAAACTTGCACATGGGAAGGAAGCTCTTGCCTGCGGGCATAAATACATGTCACAAACACTAATTTTACCCAATCCACTTGCTTACCTCTTTGATGGATACCACTTTTCAAAAAACCTCAAAATCCTCTTGCAGGTGCATCCTCATCTGTACCGAGCATCTTATCAAGTGCGAGGAATGATTGAAACTTGATGCTTGCAACAGAACTTGCCAAGTAAGGTTTTTCCAGCCATTTAATGGTTGGATCATAAAATTCATTATGCCTGTCTTGAAAGACTATTGATATTTGAAAATATGGATTTTCGATTGGAGAGGCTGGATCACGATGGGAATCTTGTAAAGAAAAATAGATATGATCATCCTCGGTGGTCATGCCAAGATAGTGAGGACCTGCCATAACCACCAGTAAAGGCTGAAGTGCCTCACCTTCTTGATGGATGTATGAAGAGAGAGATGTTAAGCAATGAGTATAAGAGAGTGCGAATAAACTATCATTGGATGTGTTGATGGGAAAATGATAAGTCCAATGACAGTTGCCCAAGATAGAGAAATGATCAGATGAGCTAGTTGAGATGTTAGATTCCCGGTTTTCTATGGAAAAATAAAAATCCATTTGAAGAATCTTGTGAATGCATTGAATGATTGAGCCAAGTTCGTTGTGAGCTAGATATGACGGACCACCTTCTTGCAATCGGTAACCAATTACGAAAGAATCATAGTCATCACAAGAGTTTAAGAAGGATGTTAGCACCGTGAATGCATGAAACCGGTTGAGGGATGGTGAATGGAGGGAAAATTGATTTGTGTGACAGTTGTGCGTTTATCATCACACAAGGATATTTATGGTGTGATGAGCACAAATATTTTCAGTACAAGGTTCAAAAGAATTCCGAGCAGTTGACCATGAAGGGGGAAATTTGATAAGCATGACTGCAAGAAAAGACAGTATTTTCGATGATCAACTTCAAAATTTGATGACTTCATGAGAGACAGATATTCCCAACCTAAGTTTGACGTGAGTGATTTCATGAAGACAGATGCGTTGTAACAGATTCGTGAATTCAGTCATAAGTGAAATTTTTGAAAATTTGAGAGATCACACCCAATATACCAAACATTTTTTCCACGGGAATTCACATCGAGTGCAATCATGCAGATAGACAAATTGTGCGAGATAAACTAGATCTGATTGAGTTTAGGAAACTTACCATAATTGCAAGATCTCGACATAACCATTAATGGATGTTGAAGTGCCTAGACTCCCTAGCATGTTCCAGAACTTTCCAAAATTGTAGAATCACTTTTTGAAGCTTGAACCAGATCATGTGTGGCTTGAGGGTGGTTGTTGTTGCTAATTTCAAAATTGCTCTCGTGATGGCAGCCATCTCTATCACATATTTCACTAGATTTTCATCTTCAACATAATCAATTACTCAATTGAAGGGGCTCTTCTAATGATATTTCCAAGGATAAATGAGTTGGTGAGATCACATGAGCAAGTTGATTTGACAAGTTGTCTTCATGCAAAAGAAGAGATGACGGGGAATGGGAAGGGCACTCTATGATTAGACTATTTTCAATTTTATCATGGACAACATCACTCCCTTGTGTCAATCAAGGAGATAACTCATCAGATTAAGAAGCAAGAGAATAAGGAGCATCTCCACCACATGTAGATGCATCGAAAATGCTAGGATGTAAGGGAAAGTGAGGTGAAGAGGAAGTTTCAATATGGATGTCTTCTTTGACTAAAGCATATTCTAGATTTGAAGTAGAATCTTCATTAGAAACTGGAAGATCACATGATGTGCTTGGGAATTCATCACGACATATGAACATGGAGTTGTCATCATTGGGATGAATACCACCCAAGGCTAGGGATTGATTGAAAGCTTTGATTTTACAAGATGTTCCAACAAGATCAACAGATTGAAGATTGTTCAATAATGGAATCTTGTTGTTTTGATGCAGAAAATTTTGAAACAAATAGGGAATATTGACAGTGTCCTAACATTTCTTCTCCTATTCATGTGTAATGTGATTGCGTTGCACCTGATCGCAATTTGAGCCAATAGGTTGAAAATCAAGAGAACGCGAACAACTAGCTAGTAAGGCAGATTGATCAAGTGATTCATGGTACAAGGAGTCACGACTTGTAAATGATAAATGGTGGCAGATATGTAGATCAGATTCAAGACTTGAGTTATGAATGGTGACATCCTCTTGTGGAATGGAGTGAGTCTTCATAGCAGGCTTCATGAGACATTCTCGAATTTCTGCCATTGAAGTGGGAGACAGATGAGAAGATGGGATGGGGACTTCATTCACAGATGTCTCAGCTTCAACATCACCACAAGGCAGCACTCACATCGGGACATAAAAAGGAGGACAAGGAACAAACGGGGTGGTGGGTTCCTCCTATGCAATATGAGGTACATAATGATCCACAAGGGTTGGAGAGGGATGGAAATTAGGAGGTTCACCTTATTGGGAGACATGTACCAAGCATCTAAAATCTTGTCTCAAGAAATCTGAGTTCAGAAGTTTGTCAGGAATTTCACAATAGAGGCGAAGGAACCGATCAAGAAAATCCTCAACTGATTTGTTAGGCTCCATTCTAAACCGACCTATTTTTTCATACACATCTTGGTGGCTATACTTATTGAAAGCTTTAACCATAATCTCGACAAGCTGACTGAATGAACCGATATAAGCAATGGGTAATGTATGACACCAATGTGCAGCATGACCTTCAAATGTGAGGGTGAGTAATATAGCCCATACATCTTTGGATTTTATTTTGTGACGATGGCAAAGAATCGTAAATTGAAGCACATCCACACAAAAAGACGCTTCACCCTCACCATTGAACTTAAAATCAAATAGGTCATGAATAACTTCTGCATGGGTGGTGCAATTAGGCTTTTTATAAAAATATACCGTGATTATGATTTTGGGAAGAGCCATTTAAAATAAGAGATTAAAACCAAACTCTATAGGCACAATCTATCGTCTGGCCCTCCTTCTAGAGTCATTTCGTTGACGGTGATGTGAATCACTCAACCAAGGGGATATCCCTGATATGAATTCCCAACTAGACCTCACACCATTTGGTGTAGAAGTCCCATCTAGTATAAAGGCCCAACTGCCACATACTCAAAGATCTTCCTTGGATCTAGTTATAAGCACATGAGAGTGTTATGCTAGTACCTTCAAACAACAAGGCAAGTGTGCATGGTGAGTGCGTAATGTAACTTGTGTCTAGGTTATCTTACTACAAAGGGAGAGAGTAAAGTGAGCCTCTAAGTG
>APFE030448044.1:151818-163867 GCA_000404065.3 Pinus taeda | reverse complement strand
GTTCTGTTCATGGGGAATAGTTGTGAAATTAATAGCTGAGAAATAGTTGTCAATCACATCCCAAACTTGGTTTCTATAAGCACGCAAACGAGGAGTCGCCATATATGGATAAATTCTTAATATTTAGTTTGTGTGCGGTTTCTAACCCAAGGAGGAGTGCTTTGTACTCGACGATATTATTTGTCGTTTCAAAGTTTAATTTAAAGGAAAATGAGGAGTTTTTTTGAGGAGGAGGAATTAAAACAATACTTGCTTCACATCCGGATCTGGAGGAAGCGCCATCAAAGTACATTTTCCATACTGTGTTGGTATCTAAAGGGAAAGTTTGGAGACTATCATTTTCAGTAAGGGAAGCATTTTCCTTATCTGAAAGGGAGAACACAAAATTTCCCATATTTTCTTCAATAGTGTAAGCCGAAGAATTTTTGGGATTATGCTCTGAGCTATAATAGTGTAAGCTAGTCTGGATTCTCTATAAAGGCGTCGAGTACCTCCTCTAGACACGGGGATGGTTGTGTATTAAAGGTCTAACTGAAGTGACCCGCCAAGCTTGGCACCTCAGCTCTTTGTTAGGGGGAACATCGACCACTACTACATCCATAACCAAACTTTTAACAGGGACCTGAACTAGAACAACTACTAGGTCTTTAATAACCCCTAAACATTTAATTCTACGAGAGTCGAAAGAGTAAAGTTCATGGTATTCTCGGGTTATGCTCAATTTGAGCTTTTCCATAATCTCTTTAGGCATGAGATTATGGGACGCTTCGGAGTCAAGCATACAGTTGTGAAAATTCCAATCACGAATCTTCAAACTGACATAGAAAGGAGGGACAATATTACCATTTTTGGGTTCAGCAGGTCCAAAGGAGATCTTAGGAGCATCGTCCTGTATGTTGATAACATCTGTGAATCCTATTTCTTGGGTAGACTCTTGTGACCCTTATAGGAAGGAAATGATTTCCTGTTTATACTTTGGAAGTTTCGCAACTTTTGCTAGTGGCATATTAATTCAGAGTTTATTCAGCTCATTTTGCAAGCTAAACTTGTTTGGCAGGGGAGAGTCTAAATCAGTAGGATTAGGTAGGAGTGGTGCAGGCTTTCCAGTGACATGCTGATTTTTAACAGGGGATTCTAGAGGAGGCTCTTGATTCTTCCTAGGCCTTAAATTATACTTCTGTTGAAACTGGGCTTCCAGCTATTCTGCGAATTTTTGTAATTGAGGGTCCCAAACTCTTGCTTCAAATATTCGTGGGAAACCAGAGAAGGTATATCAAAAGAATTTATTGAATCGACATTTGGATAATCACCTTCATCTGGGTTTCTGAGCTTGCTAATAGTGTCATCATCGTATTCATCTACCAGTTTAGCATTATTCCTCAAAGGAGGTTGGAGAGATGGTTCATCAACTCTCTGCCCTCGTTGCAACAATTGCTGTTGCTGAGGACGATTAAAAGGGGGAGGATTCCTGGGAGGAAAATTCGGATTACGATTTTGCGGATTAGGGGGATGAGGGAGAGTTGGTCTCTTCACTAGTTCGAAATGCTATGTCTTATTTGTTAAGGACTTGATGAGTTTAGACATTTCCTCAATCTTCTGGTCTTGTGAAGAAGAGGAAGTAGGAAGTTGATGAGAAACATCAACGATTTTTTTCTTCCCATTAAACTTAATGTCCTGAGAAACCCTCTTTCCCATGTCAATGAGGTTTCCCTCGTCTTAGCTTGTGCATTAGCCAACGTCACGGGTTCTCTCTCTCATAGAGCATATGAAAGGTCATTGTCAAGGGAGGAAGTATAGGCCACAACAACATCTGTGTCAGAAGGCCGGACTGCAAGGGTCAAATGATTATAGCATTTAGTAAACCTTTTATTAGAGTCACTAACGGATTCGTCAGGCTTCAGCTTAAGTGCAGAGAATTTAGTGAGCCAAAGTTGATTGCTTTTCTTCACACCGTATTGTTGAGTGAATAACTCGATAAGTCTGTCCATAGTATTGATGGCGTTTGGAGCCAATGACCTAAACCATTTGCGGGGTTCTCCTTCGAGGCTCTGTACAAATAACCTCATACATATGTGATCGTATTCGGCTCCTATATTTTCACAGTAATCTTGGAACTTAATTACATGCTCCTCGACGGTCCGATCTCCTTCATTATCAAATTTAGGGAGATTTTTCTCGTATTTAGGAGGAAAATTGTGTAAGGGCCCCTGTATATCAAGGGGGTGTTATCGGGAATTTACCCACGCATTCATGGGTGGAGGGGTCGGAGGTGAAGGAGGAGAAGTGGGTGACGAGGAGGAAGATTGATAGGGAGATGTCAATGGATTATTAGGAGGAGTAGAGGGATGGAGGAAAGCTGAGGAAACCTGTGCTTGAGAATTAAAACCAGGTTGAGGTGTAGGATGCGACTGCTTGAGGGGTAGGCAATAATGGGTGTTTTTGTCTGAAATTATTAAGCCTTCTTCTCCTATTTGCTATAATTACAAGTACTTCCGAGTTTTCTAAAGGAGAAGAACTAACCTCTAAGGTAGACCTAGTTAACCTTCTAGGAGTATCTAGGTTTTAAAGAGGTAACTATATAAAATGAAAAAAGAAAAAATTTCTATAAATACAAAACTATTAAAAGTAGATAATGATTAAATTGATATAAAGAAATAGTACAATATGAACATACATAGTACCTGAGCCTCAATGGACGTGCACTTCCATAGCGAACTTCAGGGTCTGAGAGGTTGTCATCTTCCGGGAGCGTTAGGGTTTAGCTGAGCGCATTCGTCTTCCTGCGTTAAGACTTCCCAATTCTAGTGTAATTCCTGATGTGTTTGGGAAACCTGCGACAATTCGTTTAAACCGTCAAATGCACTATGTTGATTGACCAAACCAAATAAAATATTTGGCTGAACATGGTTAGAATTAGTCATCCACAGATTAAACTAACAACTCCCCAACAATGGTGCCAAAAGAATGTTGGTGCACAAATGGTTCCCACATATAAACAATTGAGCACACATTCACTGAGGACTATATGGTCCTCGTGCTCTAGGTGTAACTGCTGGTCCTCAACACAACACATGGGGTAACCTTGCAATCTATTTGTCAGATTTTCAATATGCAAATAATATAAGACCAGATATGAGTATTTAAGTCCTAGTAGGTGATAGTGGCATTCACAGGAGGAATAAATCATTTGACGATATATAACTTTGAAGTTAGATTCCCAACAAGCAAGATAACAATAATAAAATATGGCGATAATGAAAAAGAGAAGATTAGGGAAGAGAAAATATAAAGCAAGAGAAAAATAAAAACATCTATTTTAAAACAAGGTTGCACTTTGGTTATATGAAAACGTGTGTAGCAAGTACAGGCATGCTCATTCTATTCTCTGCTAAATAACAATTAATATTATATATCAGGATTGATACTCACGCAAGAATAGAACGAAGAGATTTTAGAGAACAACGTACACTATGAGAAAGGTGAGAAAATATCAGCATAACAACAAAACATCCAAAGTTGCAATCACTGTAAAGCATGAATTATAATAACAAAGACTGACATTCATTCGCAAATAACCCAAGATGACTCATTTTGTAATTGCGTTGATAATATTGATTTCAACACAAATAACTAAAGAATTAAAGCATAAAACGAGATCAAGCCTCAGATTTAATTGACTATAATTGCAATTCAGAATAACATACGAAACATAAACTAACAAAATGAAAATCGCTAGGAATAGTCTTCAAAATTAATAATGAAAGTTGTGTATCATGTACAAGCAATTTTCAATATCTGTAAAAGTCTCTTACACACTGTCAACCACACCCCCATAACGAGAAACATGGTTCTTAAATAGTGAATGTCATAGTAACTATTTAATATCTGCCTTCGACAATAGACATGGAAATAAAATAAGTAAAGTAAAATAAGACATGATAACGGAGTGATTTAAATGTGATGCCGCCCTTGTGGCTTTGATGACTTGGACTTTTTGGTAAGTCCGAGGAAGATAGTGCATGTGCTTCATGCACTTGGCCAGTTGGTGCTTGAGTGGTAATGAGAGGTATCTTGTTCCAATCTTCTGGTTGATTTATAACTGATTGCATGGGTGGGACTGATTCGGCTACTTGAGACAAAGAGGCAAGCTACTGCACTGTCATGTTGCGCCTGAAACGACTCTTCACCTTAATTAATTTGTCCCAATTAGCAACAGACATCCAGGGCACACTCTTGAATTTAGTAATTGCCACCACTAGTTGAGATCTAATTTGGTATTTAGTGGTAGGGAGGCTCTGTTTGATTTTGTTCACTCCTGCCAAGATAGTAAAATCTCTGTAGAGTGCATTGACAACAGTGGTAGAGGAAACTGACTCCTCTCCTAACATGGCCAAACAACCTAGGTCCTGCTCTGTTGTCTTCAATTGATCAGAGAATCTTTGCTAGGAGATTGTCCAGTTCCCTTCATTCCAGAACGAAGGCACTCCAAATCTTCCCAAATAATTCCACTCTTTTCTGAAATTGTTTATCTTCTTGATCACTTTAGTGAACTTGCATGGCCTGCATGGCAACTTGCTTCTCTTTTAACATATATAAAGAGAAAATATAGTCGTCCCTGGGTGGCATTTCGAGTTCTGTGAGCGCTGCTTCCTCCAAAGTGTTGACCAGATCAATAATACCATCGAGATCCTCCATCCTTTTCTCTAACACCTCAGCTATAGACCTTGCTTCTAAGCTGGCATTCTGTATAAGTCCTTTTCACATTGAGCAAGCATTTGCACGTATGCATCCACTGTAGTGATCTCTTGCCATACTTGTTTCCAGATTTCTTGCTTTGCTTCTATCAATGCTTTCTTCCCGGTGATTGTGACATGAGCGACTTCCTCGAGATTTTTTTATTTGATTGATTTTGTCTCTAAGTGTAGCCTGGATCTGCTCAATCTCTTGGTTCTTTCGCCCTCCGACTACCTCTGTCCCGTTCTCTGCTCTGGCAATTTCTTCTTTGGCCGTCTGCAACTCGTGTTCTAACTGAGTGATTTTAATATCTAATAATTTAGGATCTTTTGATTAAGTCCTTTGGGCGGAGTCAAGAGCTTTATTGATCGCAGCCTTATATTCTGCGAGGAGTTTCAAGTGTCGTTCTTTCTTCTCCTTTAATTCTGCTTTGACCGCTTGTAGCTGTTTGAAAGCCTTTTTACGTTCTTCTTCCTTAAGCCACATGGTAGTTTCTATTTCTCGATGACAACGCTCGACATCTTCTCTTCTTTCGAATGCTTGTATAAGAATGTGTGTATCGTGGTCTGGGATCTTCAAAACTCCTTGAAGAGCTTTTATTTGTTTATTCTTTTCTTCAAGTAACTTCTTCAGGGGGCCAATATCTTTAGGATGCCTTGACTGTCTAACGACGACCTCTTCTAGTTCTTTTATTCGACCGGTTTTAGTACGCAAGGCCATACATGTTGTATTTAACTATTCGGAAACCTTTTCCAGCATAGCTGCATCTTCCTGTTCCCTGCTGTAGAGTCGAGGAGTCTGCAAGCCAATATCTCACAGGCTTGTCGGTGTAGGCTAATCACATCCATGTCCGACACTTTGCCCAAGTTTATGGCCAGAGAAGATGTTCTAGATTCAACCACTTGTTGGTTTTCTCCTGTCTCAGGTTGCAACATCGTGAAGTTCAAGGTGTTTGTCTCGAAATCAACCATTGATATGAAATGAGGCTGACTCACAGAAAGCATCTCTTAGAGCGCTGAGGTGTTCGCTGATGGGGATTGTTTGGGAATTGTAGTCACGTCTTTGCCAGACATTGTTCCTTTCTTCTGTTTAGTAAATGCGTGTTGGATATCCAAGGCTTGAGCTCCAAAATCTTTCGGTTCTCTTTCCCTCAAGGTTTGTCTGATCTCCATGTCCAATTGCTCGATTTGCCGATCAAAATCATCTTGTTTCCGCATTGACCTCTTTTGGTTTGACACGCCAAATGAGCTTTAGTTGAGTTAATTCATCAACTTTTCGCTTGCTTAAGGGGGCTATAACATATGAAATTGAAGTTTCCGTTTCTGTTGTGGGTTCCTGAACCAGTGAATGGCCGGAATCAGTTTGTACGAACGTGTCAGTTATCCTAGTGGATGGTGCTGATTGTGAATCTTCTTCCGACAATATGGGTGAATTCACCATCTTCTCCAATTCAGGTGTATTTTCGTGCACATAAGCCGATAATCTGCCTGTTTTTTAAGTTGGGAAATAATACCAAGAGGATCATACTGCCAACAATTGTCTTGCGTAAAACCAAAAGAAGACATTTCTTTTTCCAAGGTATCAATTGGATTTTTATTTTTGGCAATTCGAGCTTATCCTCCTCAACCCATGTAATGAATTGGTTTTCTAAACCCCTGTTCGATATGTCTATTCCCTAAGTTGGGCTGCCTAGCATTTCTACAATAATGTTCTCATCAATCTTTAAAAACACAGAACGACTATGCTTAAAATATATTGCTTGTTGTTTTGGTTCACATGTTTCGGCTAATAATAATATGGAATCTGGGTCAAAATGGACTGGCGGAAGCACTGCATGCAGGATTTCGGTCTTGTTGACACCTAATCCTTGTGATTGGGTGAATTTATGTAAATAGACAAATAGGAAATATGAACAGTCATCGAGAGACGAACTGAACAGTCTCTCCCTCATGTATATAATGAAGACCTACTTGATGGAATAAAACAGTCGAATCATTTTTGCCTTATGGAGTTACTACCTGGCCTGACATGGTATCAGAGCCAGCTCCTTTTTTTTAGCTCCTATGTCCCTTGTAACTCCCTAGTCTGCTCTCCATATAGCTGAGTTGCTCCTCCATATAATTAGCTACTCCTGACATGGTAGTTGCCCCCTCCACTGTCGCTGCCAGGTCTAAACACTGCTTTAAACGTTTCATAAAAGGCGCTGTCCGTACTGTCCATACTGCCCCACTGTCCAGCGCTGTCCATACTGCCCCACTGTCCAACGCTGTCCATACTACCCCACTGTCCAGCGCTGTCCATACTATCCATGTGTGTTAATTTTTTTTTTGAAGGGCCTGCGATTCTACTCTCCGACGATTTTGTTTCTCCATTTGCCTTGTTGTGGTGGTCTGCACTGATTCGCATCGAGCATTTCAAAACCCATTCAGACCACAACTTTTCATTGCCTCTTAGTCCTATCTCCCAATTGCCTCATCAATTCTGATTTTTGACAACTCTACGCTGTAGAGAAAGTGCTGTTTTCTGTTGGGTATCTGTTAAATTTAGAATTTTGGAATAAACTGCGCATTCAGAGCAGAGTTCTGTGAAAAGATCAGATCAATGTTCTGTCAAGGAAGAAGCAATTGATGAATGCTTCCGCTGGCCCAAAAACATATGAAGCTCGGCCCCTTGCGTGACCGCCAAGGGCATTCGATCAGCGGCGACGACCCCTCATAATAGGCCGATATTGAAGAAATCGGTCACTGAAAGTGGCCTTCTGCCATGGTGATGAGCTAAGGTTAGAAGGGTGAAGATCACTTCTTGTTGGTAGCTGTATTTGGAGTCCTCTTTGAAATCCCTATGAAGTCTGATTTTACATCTTTGTATCTTAATTTAAGAAGTCCGAATTGTTTTTTGTATGCAAAACAAGTGATACAAGCCCTTTCTTGAAGTTTGAGTTCCGAAATTTGTATTGTCTTCATATGAGATACTGTGATACACTTGATTCTCATACACAATAACTAAGATCTAGGACTCTTCTGCTTCAAAATCCGAAGTTCATTCGAAAGGTATGATTAAAACATAAACGTGAGTCTCCCTTGAAAGTTGAGATATAATACAAGACTTAAGTTCTGGGGAAATCTGAGATGTATGATTTGATACAAACAAACGTGTGACAATGCGAGATATTGAACAGTAATTCAGTTACTCCTGGACTATGATGCAAGGTTCTTCTTGGTACGAATGTAATTCAATTACTCCTGGACTATGATGTGTCAGGTCTTTTAGTGGACACAGTGCTTTATGCTGTTGAGGGTATTTTTTGGACTTAGAATGCTGCCATTTTCTATATTTTAACGTTGTGCAGATGAATGTGAATTGACATTTGAGTTTGCTGTCCAGTCACATCATAACTATATTTTTTTTCCATTAAGAGTGAAAGTTTTGCAGCAGAAGTTTTTTTTGCTACAGTATGCATTCAATCATATCCATGGTGGGAATAGTTCTCATTGGCAAGGAGAACTATCCTGAATGGTTCCGGATGATAAAACACACCCTCATTTGCAATGAGTTGTGGAAAGGAGTGTGTGTCGGAGACGGAGACAATGAACCACTACAACCTACCTCAGACAAAGAGCTCGTCATTTGGGAAAACAAGAACAACAAAGCTTATGCATTAATCGCAACATCTGTAAATGAAGAGGTGAGTCGCCATATTTCGTCATATTCAACTGCCTTTGAAGCCTTACGAAAGCTGAAAGAACTCTATGACTCACATTCTGTACTTGAAGTTGTTCAACTCATGATTAAACTCTTCACTCTTGAACTGCAAAATAATGATCCTCTTGCTCTTGCATCTGAAGTAAAGTCTATAATGCATGATATCAAATCCACTAAGGTTAAATTGGATATTCCTCTTATCGCTTTTCTCAAGGCACTTTATCCTACTTACTCCAATTATCTTGAGTCATTGCAAGCAAATGGAAATCTCAAAGATATAACCTTTGACTCTCTTGTGAAAAAGTTTGCTGAAAGAGGGAAAGCTTTTGGAAAGAAGACAACCCTTGAATCTTCTGAAGAGGCTGTGTGCCTTGCTCATAAATAAAAGCATCCTGCTCAAGATTCTACAAGAGGAAGAGGTGGTCAAAGAGGAAGAGGAAGATATTTCAGAGGTGGCGGGGGTAGGCATTCTCAAGGAGAAAAGGCAGATTTGCACTGCATACACTGCAAAAGAAATGGATCACATGATGCCTCTACATGCAAGCTACCATGAGACAAAATTGAGTAGAAAAGAAACCAACAGAAAGGTAAAACTGATGATACAGACAAAGGTAAAGTACCTGAATCCACTCACTACGTTGTGGCATAATGTAACATTGGAGTAAATGAAGATTTATTTAATGCTTCACCTGCTTCTTGGAAAAATGATTGGTTGCTTGATTCAGGAGCAACCTGCCACATGACTCATAGAAAAGATTATTTTGAAGATTTCACTGACAATGTTGATGGAGCAGTATGCTTTGCAGACCAATCAAAAATCAAGCCATCAGGGCTTGGCACAATCAAGCTTAAACTACCTGGTCTTCCAGACTTTCTTCTGCATCATGTTCTATATCTCCCACAGCTCAAGAGAAACTTGTTGTCTTTGGTCCACATCTGGTAGCAAGGTCACTCTGTTCATATGTTTGATGGCAAGCTTGAGGTAAGAAAAGCATCTGACCACTCACTTGTCATGAGGGGAATAGAAGAAGAAAGGCTTCTCAAGCTACAAGGAACCTCTGCTTGTGCACAACATTTTTCATACAATTCTCATCATGAAGAAAGTACACTTCCATCAAGTTTATTATGGCATGCTAGACTTGGACATTTGAACTATGACAATCTCCACTTGTTGAAGAAAAATGGTGTTGTTGGTTTGCCTACAATTCCTAGGAAACTTAAACAATGTGATGCTTGCATTCTAGGAAAGCGTAGCAAACAGTCTTTTCATGATTCACATTCAAGAGCACATAGAAAACTTGAACTCATTCATTCAGATTTATGTGGTCCAATGCATGTTCCTTCTGCAAATAAAAATAAATATATCATGACATTTATTGATGACTACACCAGAATGTGTTGGGTTTATTTATTCAAGAACAAATCTGATGCTTTTCAAACATTCAAGAAATTTCATAAATGGATTGAAAATGATGCACAATCTCATATTGGGTCTATTCACACTGATAATGGAAAAGAATACACATCAAATGAATTTGAAAACTATCTTCACCAACATGGGATCAAACATCAAATAAATGTGCCTTATAATCCCTGGTTTAGCTGAAAGAATGAATAGGATAATCTTAAATATGGTACGATCCATGCTCTTATTCAAAAATGTAAAGATAATGTTTTGGGCTGATGCTGTTCTATGTGCTGCATATATAAATAATAGATGTCCATCTAATGCTATAAGAAACAAAACTCCATATGAAATGTGGTATGGACATGTTCCTTCAGTAAAGCATCTTAGGGTATTTGGTTCCATCCATTATGCCTCGATACCAAAGGTACATAGAAACAAGCTTGGTGTTAGAAGTTGTAAGTGTATCTTTCTGGGGTATTCAAACACCTCCAAAGCATACCGCCTCTATGATGAAGTAAATAAGAGGTTTGTTGTATCTAGAGATATAATTTTTCTTGAATCATCCAAAACTAACAATGTTGTTGAGCGACAACTTGATTGTTTGGATAGATTCGCAAAAGAAAAATCATTTCAAGAATTTGATAATCAGATTCCACATCTTGAAGGGGGGATTCCTTTACTAGATCAACATGTGGAATCTTCTTCTGAAGAACACTCTCCCCCGCATGAAACTCCAACAACAGATGATACTTTAAGTGATGTGATTGATAGAATTGGGAGACTAAATCTTGATTCAGTCCCAACTCAATCAACGGAACAGCTTGGACCATCTGAAAAAGGTCCCCCAAAGTGGCTGACAAAGACACTTGAAAGTGTTCATCCTGATGAGGTTGGAAAGACAGGAACTAGAAATTCAAACCAGCAAAATGGACGTGATGTGGATGACTCTAATTCACCTATTGGATGTTTCTTATGATTGTGAATTTAACTTTTCTATAGATTTTGAACCAACTTCCTTCAAAGAAGTTGCTTCTCATGATGAATGGAAAGAAGCAATGCAAAAGGAGTATGACGCCCTCATAAACAACGACACTTGGAAGCTGGTTGATCCTCCATTAGGAACCAAACCAATTGGATGCAAGTGGGTCTACAAGAACAAGTATAAAGCTGATGGCTCACTTGACAAGCACAAAGCTAGGTTTGTGGAAAAAAATTTTGCATAGAAGGAAGGGTCGATTATGAGGAGACTTTTGCCCCCACAGCAAAATGGGCTACCATCCGGACACTCTTTGCACTAGCAGCTCAGAACGGTTGGAAAGTCCATCAAATGGATGTAAAAACTGCTTTCTTAAATGGAGATCTAAAAGAGAATGTTTCTATGTCTCAGCCTGAAGGATTTGCTGTGAAAGGACATGAACATAAAGTATGCAAACTTGTGAAGTCCTTGTATGGCCTCAAACAAGCACCGCAAGCCTAGTATGAAAAACTAACTGAGCATCTTCTGAAACTCAATTTCAAACATTATGATCTTAATGATGCAACTTTATTTATCAAGAAAGTTGGAAAAACAATTGTATATCTTGTGGTATATGTAGATGATCTTTTGATGACAAGGAATAATGAAAGCTACATTGCATCCAGAAAGAAAAAAATTGGGGAAAAGTTTTGAAATGACCGATTTGGGCTATGTTCATTACTATCTTGGCATTGAAGTAACCCAACATCCAAAGTCCATATTTCTTTCTCAAAAGAAATACATTAAAGATCTGTTAAATAGGTTTGGCGTGACAGAGTGCAATCCTCTTACTACTCCAATGGAACAAAACTTAAATCTCACATCTATTGAAGGAAAAGAATTTGAGGATGGAACAAAGTATAGACAGCTTGTAGGAAGTCTCAACTACCTAACTACTACCAGACTAGACATTTCGTTTGTTGTTGGAATCCTCTCCAGTTTTATGCAAAAATCTTGTGAGGGACATTGGTCTGCTGCAAAAAGAGTTCTAAGGTACTTGAAGGGAAGTCAAGACTTTGGAAACAAGTATACACAGGTGGATGATTTCAGCTTGATTGGATACTCTAATTCAGACTTTGATGGAGACAAAGAAACTGGGGTATCTACTTCAGGATATGTTATGAGTCTTGGATCAGGAGCTGTCTCCTGGAGATCACGCAAACAATCAGTTCCAGTAGATTCCACAACAG
>APFE030448044.1:14224-134509 GCA_000404065.3 Pinus taeda | reverse complement strand
GCACCCTCTGCATTGAGCTTTCAATATGGTCCAGTTTTGACCATTTATGAGCAGTTTTCAGTGGAGAACTTCTGGGAGATGATGTAATCAGTTGACCTTGTTCCTTTAGGCAGTGAATCAACACTTTTAAGGACTTAAGAGCCCTCAGTTCATGGACATTTGTGATTGGGGTTGAAGTGCCCAAAAATGTCTATAAAAACTTTTTCCTTTCTTTTCCATCCATGATGAGATCCATTCTTACACTTTGATTTCTCGTAGCAATGCTTTAGTTTCCCAATAACTTCCTCAAGTGACCAAGGCTCATCATACTCAATCTGATCTCTAAATACTAATGGAAAACCACTAACAAACCGTTGAACTTTAGCCTTCTCATCAATAAGATACGGTACATACCTCAATAGCTCCAGAAACTTGGTCATGTACTCTTCATCCACCATTGATCCCATCTTTAGCTCATAGAATTATTTTTCCTTACTGTCATAGTACCTTTTTGACAAGTACTTCTTCCTGAAAACCCCTTGAATTCTCGTTAGCTCAAGTCGTCTGTTCTGATGTCTCTAACCTGCTTAACATCTTCCCACCAGATGTTTTCTTTACCTTTCAAGCTGAAGATAGATATTATGGCCTTCATGTTATTTGTGTAATCATGCAACTCAAAGAATTTGTTCATTCCAAGTATTAAAGCCTCTGCATATTTCGGATTCTTCATATTTCCATCAAAAGTAGGTGGTTTTTATTTCTTGAATTCATCTGATAAGTATCCCCTATCATTCCTCCTATAAGGATGATAGCGATGATGACAATGATGTCTATCAGAACTAGAACTAGAATAATACCTGTGTCCACCACCCCTCCTATCTGGAGCGTCCAACAACCTACCATCTCTCATTGTATCAGATCTATTTTACCTGTGTCTACCAGGAGATCTATTGCCATATGCCTCATTAGTTTTATCCTCATGCCCATGGCTGATCCGAAGAGGCCCTTACCACTGCAAGTCTGATAAGATTTGAAGAATTATAACATCCACCTTTGCCTTCTCTTATGCATGTATGATCCGATCATTATCTGCCTTACAACTCCTTGTCTCTTCCTTCAAACTTCTCAGTGTAACTGCCAAATCAGAAGAGTTGCCAACACCATACTACTCTTCATATTCATAGGGAGAGTCTTTGTAGTCAACCATCTTGCTAGCCATTTGATATTTTCTTCTTGTAATGCATAATATGTCAGATAAACCACATCACAATAAGCCAACGTACCTCAGTATAGCTCGAAGAGGATACCTTTTCTACAAAATCACCAAATCAGCATGATACATGTATAACATAATCATAATAGTGTATAGACATTCACGAGTAAATGTATCAACACATAAATGTCACTCTAATTAGGATCCAGTCATCAATGCAAGGCAATACCAACAATGCATGCCATGACCTCATGCATGACAACAACCATTACTCCATCATACACATTGCTACATGCAACTAACAATATGCATAAAAAATGCCTAACCAACTACAAATACGCATAAACGCATGTAGTCGAACATAATCAATTAGTTCTTGCAAACAACCTACAAGACTGATACATGTAATCAAAATATTCAAAATGTAGCCTAACATACAAGGATGTAAGTAGGTGACATAATATCAACATGTAAGTGACAAATAACCATATACAATTAGTCACATACTCATGTCAAATACGTTCCAAAATATCAACATCAAATCCTCCATGATAGCCATATTACAACCCTAATCCATCATCAAGCAAATGCAACAAGTATATAAGTGTAAGATACACACATGAAACTGACATGCATGCATGACCAACACATTCAACCCATCTAGTTTGAGAGTTTAACCATGCTCTCGTACCACTCTGTAACAACCTCCTCCCACATCGACCCAAGTAACCATGCCAACCAGGGTGAACATGAGACGAGAGGCTACAATGATCAGATTCGACCTCCTAGGTGACCTTAAGGAAGTGGAATCGATGGAACATCACACACATTCATCCAACATCATCAACATAACCGTCAGAAGATAAGTCAACCACTTAGGCAATCTGTCCTTGGGTCCCACTGTTGTTTTGGACCTCTTAGGCCATAGTCGCTCTCATGCTATGGTCAAGGGAGCGAACAAAGACCTAAAGTCACTCTAATAGGCCTTCCTACCAACAACTATGGTCTAAAGTTGCTAGTTATGTGCCAGTGACCCTGGGATTTAAGCCATTTTTCAGGCCCAAAGGCCAGGCCACAACCCAGAATGGAATGAAAGCTCAGAATCAAGTAAAGTACAAGGAAACAATGATGCAAAAGAAATAAGTTGATCAAGACCTTAACCAGACCCCTATTAGTCATGACAAGAATTTCGTCAAACATATTGTCAACATGTATCCTACAGGTGTAAACAATAGAATTAAATGTAGGGATCTCATACTTATCTAAGAATCCTATTAACCATTGTTCCCTCATGCAATTCACTGCATTATCACTTATTAGGTCATAAATACCATATCCATTCAAATACAAGTAAAAACATGCTGAGAGACATACGTAGTTGCTATCACAAAATGTACATATAACCAACATAATAGGAACATAAATACCATAAACATATCAGCCATCAAAATCCATATATACATCAGTACATTTTCACATAGAAATCAAGGGAATGAATTTCTCATTAATCAATGCAATCAACCAACCAAAGATGGGACTACCACGTTCCACCTAACCATAGAATGGTTGAGCCAAATCTCTCTTCATCCATTCACCCCCATGCCATATTCCAAGCATGAATGTGGGACTCAAACCAAAAGAACTAACCAGGGCATATCGAGGCTAAACCACCTCACCTTCATTAATAGAAACCAGGCTTCACTTTAATCCATATCAGATCACTAGGTCAACACAATTAACACATCGTAACCAACTTTACCGTGATCTTCACCCAATCACTAGGCCAAACAAGCATAGATGCCATCGTATTTCTCCATCTACACCGTGAGGAATTTTCCCATATCCTAATCTCTTAGGCTTTACCGCAATCCAAACTCGGATCACTAGGCCCTAAACCGAGACCCACTCTCCAAGCTTTACCACAATCCAAACATGGAGCACTAGGCCATAAACCGAGACCCTCTCTCTAAGCTTTACCGCATATCCAAAAATCGAGATTACTAGGCCCAGCAGAGGGAAAAACACCTCTAGGATTTCTTGTATATCTTGCCATTCACCAGCAAGGATTCCTAGGCCATCCGAGGCAACACAAATTTTGGCTTTACCGCAACCCACAGTCTGGTTCAGGGGTTACTAGACCATGTGTTCTATCATTTCAGAGATCCACCTCACTCAGATTTGAATCCATCTGGAAATCCATCTCAACCAAACATGAGAACCCCATCACACCATGGCTATCGAGAAATGGCAAGGCTAGGCTGAAAAACATTGTTACACGTGGCAAAGCCCATGCCATGATAGAAAAGAGCCACATGCAATACCATGCATGCAAAATCTAGCAAGTAAAATACACATACAAGATGATTCCTACCTGAAGCCCGTTGTAGTTGCTCGATCATGCCTTTCCTTGCTTAATCCTTGCTTCTTCTTGCCTTCTTTGCCTTTCTTTCTCCAATGCCAAAGTGCTTCAAGAAAACTCTAAGTATCCGAGAGTATGAGAGAGAGAGAATAATGAAAGAGCTCCAAAACTAAATTGCCAAAAGGTTACCAACTGATCCTCATAAGCATTTTTATGAATGAGGCATCTATTTTCTTCATTTTCCATTATTTTCCTTCATTTTCCTCCTCACATGCAACATGTGACCTTTCGCCTCCTTCTTCTCCTAATTTCCAATATTTTCATAAATAAATGTGCCAAAAATGCCATTTTTCCTTTACAAAGCCTTAGCCATTGCCTTTGCCACTTTCCTTAGCCATAAACAACCAAATGGACACCCCTTAGGATGTCTGCCGAACATTCAACTTAGAATAAATGTCCCATCCACTGTGGTTATTGTTTTTAACTTTTATTACATGGAATTTTCACCACGGTTGTTACACCAAGCTCACTAAGTCCACGACCTTCCACCCCCAAACTGTTGGCCAAATAGAGGTCGTCAACAGGATGATCGTGCATATCCTGGGCATGTACAACTCGAAGCACCCACGCACATGGGATGAGATCCTCCCCCTATGTCCAACACAGCTACAACAGTGCTATCCGCAACTCAACAGGCAAAAACCCCTTTCAGATGGGATTCAGATTTCAACCACTATGTCCCATCGATGTTTACATACCATTTGCAACTACTTAGGAAGATTTGGCTCATGACCAGTCTGAAGCTGACAGGGATAACAAATTCATTAAGTGCATCCAATACATCTGCCAATGGATCCATGACATATTGGACAAAGCAAATGCTAATTACAAACAAAGTCATGATTAACATCAGGTGCCACACAGTTCCAAGTGGGTGACAAAGTTTGGTCACATTTGCAGAAGGAGCTCTTCACTGGGGCCCACTATAAGCTTCACCCGCTCTGATATGGACCTTACACAATCACTAAGTTTGTAGGGTACAATTCTTTCATGCTAAGCATTCCACCGTTCCTTGGCCTACACCCAGTATTCAATGTGGATCAGTTGTGAACATACTTTCCACAATTGTTGGACACATACGACATTGCTGACAGCTAACACCAACAAAGCTCAATCCAAGTTGTATCAAACATGTCATAACTGATAGGATCATTGACACACAGGTTAACAACACTCTCCAGTAGAGGATCTAGCTATATCAAGTTGTCAAAGTAGGCCAACTCCTTCACCAAGGACCAAGTTCAACAAACATTTCCTTACCTCATGGAGGCTCTACACGCAATGGGGGCCATTGCTTCCTAAGGGGGGATGAATGATCGAGGTGTATATTGGTGTCCACCCACCTATTCCACCTATATCTCAAGTTGGTTTCATCAATTTCCTTAATTATAGCAATATTTACTATTTTTAGTAGTTTTTCAGGTCTTGAACTACCATAGTTGTTTTGATCCCCTAAACAGCATATTTGTAGGTCTGCAGCACCTCCGTAGCCATATGCGGGGACCTACTACAAATCCTATAGTACTCAAAGAGACCTTTCTAATGAGGCATCATATATGTCAAACGAAGATCATATGGCCATGTTACAACCCCGGGAAGTTGGCTACCCAACTAACGTCAACAGGGCCCACAAATTCCTGGTGTTACATCTCCTAGGGTTAGGTTTTTGGTTTTTTAGGGTTTCCCTTTGTTGTTCAATAACAAAAAATCCCTTCCGCCTCATTATAACACAGTTCATAGGCATGTAGCAGTCACATCTCTTCTCAAAGATAAGCTATCATTGACTAAGCTAGTTTATTTCTAACCTATATGTAAGCATATTTCAATTCTTTGATATTAATGAAATGAAGATTTATTTTTGATGCATATCTATGTTTATGCTTATATCTATATTCTATTGTGTTCTTGCATAAGCCCGAATCAAATTTAATATTTAATTTTACAAAAACATTAATAATGTTTGGAAATAATTTCTAAAAACTTGCAAATTAATTAAGAGTCTAAGTATCTTGACCAAACTGATTACAATATACTCTACCTTCGGCAGGTATAACAAAAATGAAAAATACAAAACAAAACAAAAATTAAAAGAATGGAAAATATTAAAAACAAAAAAAAAAACACTAAAAGTTTTTAAAAAATTAATAAGTAAATAATATATACATTAAAAACATAAAAAAAATGACAAAAAAAATCAAATATATAAAAGAAATACAAAAAAAAAAATCAAGCATAAAAAATGTAAGCAAAAGACAAAATTAACTTTAAAAGACAAAAGTAAAAAATAAATAAATAAAAAATAAAAAGGAAAAAACAAGAAAAATATTTCCAAAAAAACATAATTTAAGAAAAATTTTAAAAAATTAATCCAAAAACAAAAAAAAAAACAAAAAAAAAAACAAAATTGGAAATAAAAAAAAAAAAAAAAAAACTTTAAATTTTTTTAACATTAAAATTAAATAAATAAAACATTAAAATTAAATTATATTAAGAAAAAAACATTAAATAAGAAGAAAAAAAATCACTAATTTTTTTTTTCAAAACCCTCGATCGGGGTGAGACAAATAGGATGGTGACAGAGGGATCTATGCCTCTGACATGATATTGAGTATCAAGCGAGGTTGGTGAGCATGGAGCTACCCACACGTAATATTTCCCATACGCAAGATGCTGAGGGGAGAAATTACCAACCCAGTGTCGGCTTTTGGATAGTCATGCACCCTGGCTAATTATATTTTCCACAGGGAGTGAGGCAAGTTTTAGGAGAAGGAGCTCTAGAAATTTAGGTTGTTCTGGCTAGGGATACCGAGATAGGAAGGTGATGCTTTAGACATCCTTGGGTTCAAACCATCTCCATGGTAGCGCAGTCAATGGGTATGCTAACACTATTCAACCCTCATATCATAATTCCACTGTAATCTGTGTAGTTTTTCCTGGTTTGTTGTGGGTTTTATCGGCCTTGAGTCTTCCACTAAGAGATATCATGTATAGGTTTGAAGTTAATGATGAGCCTAATCTTAGTGATGAGTAGTTTGGTACCCTGCGGTTTAGGTATAGCTATTTTCTTCATTGTGGTGGTGTTTTGTTTAACTATGTCCTCAAGCACTACTAATCAGTCGAGTTTATCATGGTGGTAAGCGAGATGGGGGGGCTTCAGCCCAACTCCTTGAGTACTCCCCATCTTACTTGGTATGAATGTGTTGGGAGGAGTTTTTAAGGGTACTATATATGTTTCCTTTCTGTAACTTTTAGCTGGAATGCTAGTGTGTATGGGTACTCTGTCATTGGTATGTATGGCAATTATATGGATGAAGACTTTAACCGTCTCACGACGAATTGGGAAGTTGGTTATCATGGAATTTTCCCCAATGTTTTTATCTCAATTGTATTTGTGCCCCTAACTTTCATAGGTTCACTCCTTCCATCCCTATGGTGGCATCTACTCCATAGACGCTCTCCATTTCGAGGGTCTGCTACAGAGAAACAATAGCTAAGGAAGGAGTCAATAATCCCAAATAGTCGGTGTATTTTTGTATTTCTCAATAACCAGTTTTAGAACATGACCCGAAAACCAAGCATCTCGCAACGACGAACCAAGGGGGACAAGACCGCAATAAAAATGATGGGAATGGGGCAGAGTTTCCCAGCTCTAGACTAGCCAAAGGTAGAGGCCACATAATGTCTCAAAACCGAATCAGAAAAATTGTTGATATCTACCAGTCACAAGTGCACCTCAAGACAAGACAAATGATAGATAGGTGGGAAAAAGAAGCAGGTCATCAGATGGCAGAAATTGAGATAGAGTTGGAGGAATGGAAAAATATCCTTCCAGACCCTGGTCATACCATAGGTCACAACACCCAATACCAGTAGACACTTCATCGGTTTTGGATAGCAATATGTATCTTAGCCAAAGAATTTTCATCACCTCTTGCAGGAAAGGCAGAGATAAAAGCTGAAATTTAGGATATTCATAAGGAATTTCATCTTATCTAGCTCCAAATACAACAAAAAATGTTATGTTAGCCCATATTGAAAGACATGTCCCCTCTATTCCACAATCTGAGCTATCGGGATCTAGTGCTAAAGATCTGACACCAATTGAGTCCTCAAATGAATAGCTTGCTTTTATGTTTATTTATGTCAGTATATTTTGATATGTTTAGATGAATAGTCAATCGAAAAAAATTTTCAATCAGAGGGATATAGACAATAGAAGGTATAAGAAAATTCAGGATCATAGTGTTTTACTAGACATTCTCAAACTATTTAGATTTTCGATGGCTAATAATGCAGCGAGATGGCCAACAAACCTGGTTTCCCGATGGGCAAGTTGAGGCCATCTGACCATGGATGATAAATCTCTAATGCCTGCCTATTTTTTGAAAAAGGAAAGAAAAGGATTTTCCAAGCTTACAAAAAAAAAAAAAAATTAATAATCCTAAAATAAAAAAAAAAAAAAAAAAGACATTAAAAAGAACATTTAAAAATATAAAATTAAAAATGATAACTAAATAATGCCCACCCATGGCCCCTCGGGGGCTGGCCGATTTTACAATCACCCTCTTTCCCCCAACACAATGAAGGGTAATTTTGGGAATCACCCAAAATGCTCCCTCACCCCCATCACGGCGGAGGGGAATCACCCTCTAGCCCCCAACACAGTTGAGGTTGATTCTGGGAATCACCCATGGTTCCCTCTCACCACTAACATGGTAGATGGTGATTCTCATAATCACCCTTTGGCCCCAGCATGACGGAGGGTGATTCCCAAAATTATTCGTTAGCCCCGGCACAGCGGAGGGTGATTCTGGGAATCACCCATGGCTCCCTCTCACCACTAACATGGTAGATGGTGATTCTCATAATCACCCTTTGGCCCCAGCATGACGGAGGGTGATTCCCAAAATTATTCGTTGGCCCCGGCACAGTGGAGGGTGATTCCTATAATCACCCTCCACTATGTTGGGGGAGAGTGTGATTCTACGAATCATTCTCTGTCATGTCAGGGCTACAAGATGATTCTTGAAATCACCCTCCGTCATGCTAAGAATCGGCCAACCCCCGCCCAACCACCCGAGGGGTCGTAGGCCATGGCAGGGGAAGTCGTGACCCCTCAAGCAGTTGGGCAGTGTCACGCCCCTACACTGGCGGTACTCTTCCAACTGCACTATAGCGAGATGCGTCACTACCAACCGTTTTCTTTTCACTAATACTTACAATTGTAGACTACGCTTAACATTCATACTTAGTTTATTTTTCGTTACCAAGTATTATCTTTGTCCTTTATACAGATGAAAACCCATACATATTCATCATCAATAGCAATTAACACATATACAATTTCACAATAGTATAAAGGGAGGGGCAACTCCCTACAATATGAGTCTGCCCGAATCAATATATATAATCTTCACTTTTATAAAGTACAAGTTAATCTTAGGAAACCCCAAATTTACACGTAGCCAAATTTTCCAACTTCGGCAAACTCGATTGTCCAGCTCGTCGGCGCCTCCACACGGTCGCCGCACGACTCACCAACTCTTCGTTCACCTTGTCGCACAATCATGTTGTTTGCCCAACTTGGGTGTGCCTCGTCGTAACCAAGTCGCCACACATGGGCACCTCCGCACGAGTCACACCTCCGTTCACAACTCCAACACTTACCATTTCCATCGTTTCGTCATACACTGCGTGCCCTACCCGGGGAGCCCATTCGCACGATTCTTCGTTTCAGTGTGCATGGTTCACCCTCGCTCGGCCCCCCGTCCGCACGTCCACCTGTTTACCCAACTCGTCCACCCGAACTCATTCACCCGAGTCACCACACGACTTCACCCAGATCACCCAACGCCCTCACCCGGTTCGCCCGAACAACTTCACTCGGGTCGCCTGACGACCTCACCCGACTCACCCGAATGACTTCGCTCGATGACCTCGCTCGGGTCACTCGATGACCTCGCCCGGTTCGCCCGAATGACCTCACCCGAGTTTTCTGCTCGACAACCTCGCCCGAGTTTTCTACCCGACAACCTCGCCCGAGTTTTCTACCCGATGATCTCGCCCGAGTTCGCCCTCGCCCGAGTTTTCTACCCGATGATCTCGCCCGAGTTCGCCCTCGCCCGAGTTTTCTGCACGAGTTTCCTGCACGAGTTTTTCGCCCGAGTTTCTCACCCGACTTTTCTGAACGAGTTTTTTCACCTGAGTTCTGCCCGTCGTGCAGGCTCATCCACGCACCGCAGAACTCCTTGTTAGAACTCGTGTTGGGCGAATGATGATGGCTCGTCTCCTCAAATACTCCACCAATATATATGGGTGGGTGGTGGGTTATGTCACCCGGCCGACCCACGCCCAACACCCAAGCCAACTCGTTCAAATGTTTCCTTCGCCCGTGTGGAGGGTCGGCCCGCCCAACTCATGGGACCGCCCTCTCAACTCACCCAACATCGTATAAACTCGTCTCCAAGACACTTCGCACGCATTCGTTCATGTCTCCTTCGCATGGTGGAGTCGCCCTGCCCATCGCACGGACTGCAGGTCCTTACATCCTCCCCCACCTGAATTCGTTGTTGTCCTCGATAATATCTCATCCCAGCAACCATCCATCACCAAGATCACCATACCAAGTCATACACCCCATCGGTATGTCATACATCAGAAAATCATCTCAATCCATTATCATCAACCACCCTGTCACAATCTCCACATGCTGCTCCCCATCGTGGAAGGTTGACGCCTCCATCTCAAGCTACATTCCTCTTGCAACATATCGTGTTGACCTCATCATGTATCGTCATCATGTGAACTGCTGCCATGATACTCCAACATAATGCTAACACATCTCTGTACACTATCGACCCCCATGACTCAAACTAGTTGGGTAGCTAATCCAACTATCACGCTCAAACCATGAGAATACACATCCTCATGCCATCATCAGTCATTTCTCACACCATCCCATCACATCACCAACTCGATCAAGAATCCATCTCCATATAAGTGTAAGCCATGCTCAAGTCCATGAAGTAGTCCTCATCTCATCTGCAACATGTTGTCCATGATGTTTTGGTGTCAATGTGCTGCATGAAATTAGTCGCATCTATCCCAACATCATCCATCTGCAAAACATCCATCTCCTCAAGTCTTCCATAGAAACAAGTATACACCTGTCTCATCTATCCATGTGTTGCCCATGATCATAGATCAATCAGCTCTCATGTGCTAAAAGTGGTTAAGCCTTGGCTCAACCCATGCCAAAGTGTTGCCACCAAGGCATCATCATCATTGTAACTCCATCACTCCAACGTGTCTCATATCGATCCTCCTCATCAAGTCACTCTTTCAAGCCACACCCATACATGTACTCGAAAGTATGCATCCCATTCTGCATCAAAGTCTCTGACCTCAGCTCCTCAATGCATCAGATCCTCCAAGTCCACCATATATGAAGTCCCCAAAAGTCACAACCTCATGTCATCATGAGCTCCGTGAGTCATCTCCAACCAACATCTCAGCAAGCATACAAGTCTCAGCCCAAAGGTCTCTGCAGGATGCCTCAGCTCTCCATGTAGTAGGAATGCTCCATAGTTTGCTCACAACTCCATCCAAGCCCATGGCCTTGTTGTGCAAGAGTGCACAACCTCTCCACCAGCTCATAAACAAAACATCTCCATGTCACACCAGCAAATCCACCTGCATAACATCCCTGCCTTAGCACTCCTCATTGGATGCCCATAAGTGACACCTCTACAAGTGCTCCTACATAATGTCCCTGCATAAGACTGCCAAGCTCCATGTCTCCAACTTGATGTCCATGACTAAGTTGTCCATGTAGTCCAACCAAGTAGATCCATCACAACAATCGGTCATCCTCATCCAAGTCTACAAATCCAGTCTAGTGAACTCAGTCACCCAACCATATCATCATCATCACAAGTCCCTTCCATCATAGCTCCCCCATTAAAGGTTCCACCAAGAATTACTCCTGGTCTCGGCCATGAGAAGTCCACCCAAGCATCATCAAACTCAAGTGTGTGCCCTTCTCCAATCTATCCATGAGTCATGTCGGGCACTTAGCCAATTCTCCATATGGCTAAAGCATGACCCAATCCTCCGTAATGATCCTCATGTTCCTCCCTTGTCACGGCCCTTTGTACATTCTACCATAAGGTCACAAACAACCCCAACAAGTCCTGCAACAATCAACAACCCTTTCTTCTCCATACAAGGTCTCATCATAGACATCCATGGTAAGATGCTCACTTGCATCGGCAAACTGATTTTTCCCTTCCCTGCATATGGTTCATCTACCAAATGCTTAAGTGAAACACAAGTATCAATAGTACTTACATCATCATCATGAGGCTCCTCCATGTGAGTATCCTCATCCACACATGTCTGCAAACTGCACGATCCTGGTCCAACTTGATCAACCTCAAGTTCATCCTCCATCATTGTCACATCTGCAACATTCTCAAATATCACGACTTCCTCTTCCTTGTTAGCACAATCTGCAACTTCATCCTACTCCATTGTCCAACCAAGTTGAAGAAGTTCGTCTTCAACATTCTTTTCAAAGACTTCAAGTTCCTTTCGAATCCGGGGATTCTCTTCTTTCATCTGCTTCAACCTGTATAAGGTAAGCAAGAGCTTCCCTTCGCATTCTTCCAAACTTGCAATGCCTTGTCGTTCAGCTTGGCCCAAGCACTAAGCTTCACCTATGCTAAACCTGTTTCACCATTCACCTGAATCACCCTGATATTCCACCTGTCACTTGCAAAACTTGAACTTCCTGCCAAGTCTTCGGTCTTTGTAGAATCAGCTCCTTTATTCAGTTCACCAGCTCTGATACCACCTGTCATGCCCCTACACTGGCAATACTCTTCCAACCGCACTATAGCGAGGTGCGGCACTACCAACCTTTTTCTTTTCACCAATACTTACGATTGTAGACTATGCCTAACATTCATACTTGGTTTATTTTTCGTTACCAAGTATTATCTTTGTCCTTTATACAAATGAAAACCCATACATATTCATCATCAACAGCAATTAACACCTATACAATTGCACAACGGTATAAAGGGAGGGGCAACTTCCTGCAATATGAGTCTGCCCGAATCAATATATATAATCTTCACTTCTATAAAGTACAAGTTAAATCTTGGGAAACCCCAAATTTACACTTAGCCAAATTTTCCAACTTCGGCAAACTCGGTTGCCCAGCTCACCAGCGCCTCCGCACGGTCGTCGCATGACTCACCAACTCTTTGTTCACCTCGTCACAATCGTGTTGTTTGCCGAACTTGGGCACGCCTCGTCGTAACCAAGTCGCCACACACGAGCGCCTCCGCATGAATCACACCTCCGTTCACAACTCCAACACTTCACTGTTTCCACCGTTTCTTCGTGCACGGCGTGCCCTACTCGGGTCACCCGTCTGCACGATTCTTCGTTTCAGCGTGCATGGCACGCCCTCGCCCCGCCGCCCGTCCGCATGTCCACCTGTTTACCCAACTCGTCCACCCAAACTCGTTCACCCGAGTCACCACACTACTTCACCCGGGTCGCCCAATGCCCTCACTCAGTTCGCCCGAACGACTTCACCCAGGTCGCCCAATGACCTCACCCAGCTCGCCCGAATGACTTCACCTGAATCGCCCGACAACCTCGCCCGGTTCGCCCAAACGACCTCACTCGAGTTTTCTGCTCGATGACCTTGCCCGTGTTTTTTTCTCAACGACCTTGCTCGAGTTTTCTACCTGACGATCTCGCCCGAGTTTTCCCTAAATGACTTCACCCGAGTTCGATCTCACCCGATTTCTCCCTCGCCTGAGTTTTCTGCATGAGTTTCCTGCACGAGTTTTTTGCCCGAGTTTCTCACTGACTTTCTCACCTGACTTTTCTGAACAAGTTTTTTCACCCGATTTCTGCCCATCGTGTGGGCTCATCATGCACCGCAGAAATCCTTGTTAGAACTCGTGTTGGCCGAATGATGATGGCTCATCTCCTCAAACTCTCCACCAATATATATGGGCGGGTGGCGGGTTATGTCACCCGATCGATCCATGCCCAACGCCCAAGCCAACTCGTTCAACATGTTTCCTTCGCCCGAGTGGAGGATCGGCCCGCCCAACTCATGGGACTGCCCTCTCAACTCGCCCAACATCGTACAAACTCGTCTCCAAGACACTTCGCACGCATTCGTTCATGTCTCCTTCGCACGGTGGAGTCGCCCTGCCCGTTGCACGGACCGCGGGTCCTTACAGGTAAGATCTGGTCGATTCCCAACACGGTGGAGGGTGGTTTTGGGAATCACCCTCTAGCCCCGACACAACAGAGGGTGATTCCCAAAATCACCCTCTAGCATCATGTCGGGGCCAGAGATCACCCTCCACCATGCCGAGGCTAGAGGGTGATTCTAGGAATCACCCTCCACCGTGTTGGTGGCAAGAGGGCACCGTGGGTGATTCCCAGAATCACCGAGTTGGGGGCTATAGGGTGATTATGGGAATCACCCTCTGTCATGCAAGGGCTAGATGGTGATTATTGGAATCATGCTCTGCTATGATGGGGGCGAGGAGGCATCGTAGATGATTCTCGTAATCACCCTCCACCATGTTGGGGGCTAGACAGTGATTCTGGAATCAGCTAGCCCCGCTCAGCCCCTGAGGGGCAATGAGTGGGCCTTATTTACTTTTTTTTTAATTATAATTTTTTAATGTTATTTTAATTTTTTAATGTTATTTTAAATTTTTTAATGTTTATTTATTTTTTTTTATATTTTTTTTTTTATTTTTATTTTAATGATTTATTTTTATTTTTTATTTATTTTTTATGTTTTTTAAATGTTCTAATTTAAGGTTTATATTTTTAATTTGAATTGTTTTTATTTTTTTATTAGTTTTTTTTTAAATTTATTGTTTTTTAATTTTATTTTTTTTGTTTTTTTACTTAAAATTTTATCTGAATTATTTTTTGGAAAAAATTATATATATCATCATTTTTATACGTGGCGATGGTTTGGGTCTAATTCTTTTGACTATAATTAATTTGCAAATTTTTCAAACTATTTCCAAAGTTAATTAAATCTTTTGTAAGATTAAATATACTTTTTTTTTAAATTGAAATATTTTTTGAATTTTTTAAATTTGAATTTCTAATTTTTTATTGGTAGATGACTAATTTTATGTGGTTTAAAATCAAATGTTTAGAATTAAAAATTATTTAAAACTAAATAAAAAGGAAAAAATCCTCCAATTGCCAAGTGTCCTCATAGATTAAATATTGAAAAAATTATAAATTTATGGATTTTTCCATAATTAATATTTTCATTTTCAAAAAAAAATTAGTTGTTATTACATTTTGGGCTTTTATTAACCATTGATACTGGTCAAAAAAAAAAAAAAAAAAAAACGTGCATATTACATTGATTTTTCCCTTGCTGATTTCTTCATATTTTTCACTTGTCATTTTTTATTATTGAATGGACTTGGTTCAATCATTTTCCTCAATAAACCTTACCTATATTATCTATTTTCACAATTCAATTTTAAATCATGATGCAATGTAAAAATTAAAATTAAAATTAACACTACAATAAACAAGTGCTATACATGTCACTTATTTAAATATAGCTCAATTAAACTTAAAAGAATAAAGGCAAATATTTCATCAAAAACTAAAACAATTAATAAAAATGTTGTTTTGTTGAATGTCATTACAAAAAATAAGAAAATAATGATTAACTAATATTGTTTATATCATATATGTACACTTTAATATATATATATATATATATATATATATATATAATATATATTATATATTTATAATATATATATATATATATATATATATTATTATATATATATTATTATATAATATAATATATATATAAGTCATTTTAAATTAAAAATGTGGAGAAAAAAATTAATTAGAAAAAATAGAAATAATTGAAAAGAAAAAACAACAAACAACAAAAATTGAATAAAAAATAAATAAAACTAAACAAAAAATTAGTAACTAACAAATGGAAGTTACTAAGAGATCACAATAAGACTCGACCAATCATCTTACAAATAAATAAATTTAAATAATAATAATAAATTGAATTCCCAATTCCCCAATGGGCGTGAGTGTTGAGAATAATGTGGCCGTTGGGCCTCATAAGGAGTGACAAATGGGTCGTTGGGGAGGGTCGTACCTCCCAGTCACCTCTCCATATACGACATAGGGAATGGCGTACAGGGACATGCGATCTGGGGCATGTGAGTAATCAAGGTGCCTCGGGAAGGGGAAGTGTTAATGAGTTGATAGGCGAGATGAGGGAGGAGTCGGGAATTTGTTTCAGTGCTCAGGTCTGGTGGTGGAGCTACACATGGTTTCCTGCTCAATGACAGAAGCAGCATTAGAGGCGTGGCAAAATTGGTGGTTTATGGATTTTCTTCGGGGAATTGTGGTTTGTTGTGTATAACTAATTCCAACTCCTGGTTTTTCTCGAGCCTTGCAGGGCAGGATTGGGTTGGCAATTGTTGGTGGAAGGGAAATGTTATTTTTGGTTTATTTGGAGTAAGGAACGTTTTTGCAAAAGCTGGCAATGCCATGGTGAGGGTGGTGATCGGGAGGCACCAAGCTTCTAAAGAATTGGCGTCCTCCTGGTAGTCAGCTCTGTATAGTGGAGTGACTGATGTGGCAGGGATAGCGAAGTTGGTGCTAGCGACGACAATTGAGATGACTCCCTGGGCTTAAAGCGCGCGATTATAGCTCTCGGGCAGAGTGAAGACGCTTTCAGTGAGTGTTGGAGCAGGCGCGAGCTCTGGGAGACCAATCTGGTGGATGGGAGGGCAGAAACTCAGGTTAGCTAACGAGGTCATACTCTTGGCTATTGTGGGATCACTTGGATGGTGGCAGATGTGCCCCATTCCTTGACACGGGTGGGCTATCCTCCTCGTAGAGCAAGGGAAGGGAAGGGAGGAGGCCCTCACATTGGAAACCATGGTAGATGGAAGCAAGAGAAATCCGGTGGGAAGGGAGCAGAGTGTAGGTTCTAGAGCGCATGGAGGGCGAGGTAGTGGAATTCGTGGAGGTCAACGTCCGACTGCTAGAGGAGGAAGCAGAGGTCGAGGGCAGGTGAATCAGCGTGGCAGCACAAAGACATCCCGCATCCGCAACAGATCTTGGACACTTGGCTCTCTGAAGGATGGTGGGTGTAGGAGAGGTCCAGCTCCTCAAAGCAATGACCGCGATGAAGTCCCTCACCCACAGGGATTGCAGCATTGTTGCTTGGAAAATTGTCGTGGCCTAATTCAATCCTTGATGGAACGGGTAGATGTGGCAGAGTAAATTAATCAAGAAAAGCATAATGAGCTGAAGGAAACTGTGGAACGTGTGCATTACTTCCAGTGTCAGGTCAGGGAGCGAATGGTGGTAGCCTGGTAGGGACAAAACCATCTAGCGGAGAAAGTGGAAAATTTGGAGACCTGGATGGCACACTTCGAAGGGCATGTTTAATGCAACTTCATTCCTCCACCTCCTCTAGGAAATGCTCCAGATAACCCAGCTTTTGTCACCTCAAATGATTAGTATGTCCTTTGGTTTTCTTTATGTTTTATTTGTCAATTGAAGCCTATGGCCCTCTCATTTGTAAACATTGTTACTAACATCTTTTTTGTATTTTTTCCATCTTCCACAAACTTTGGTCAACAAACCCGGTCGAGGTGAGACCACATGTTTTTTTGAAGCATCATATGTATATCTTTTTTATGAATGAATAGAATGTTGACTTACAAAAAAAAATTGAATTCCCAATGTTAAAATATGGATAAGAGACAACAAAAAAAAAAAATTGGTCAAAGACAAACTAATACACAGTCAAAGAAAAATTGCATGTGTAATACCATGCATGTGGCGGGTATAATAAGATTTTCTTTTTTGTCTTCACAATTTTAATGATAAATTATTAAAAAAAAATAGGAATTTGTTGTACTCACGCTTAAGCCTTTGTGTAACTATTTTTTTTTATTTTAATATACTAGACATGTAATTTTTTATATGAGTTTTTATTACATATGAATTTTGCCACATGATTAAACGACACAAGATATTTCATAACAATTTGATTTTTCCGGCATAGAAATTCTACCATAGATTATTTTTTTTGCCAATTGAATTATGATGAGTATAATTTAAAGTTAAATAAACAGTTTGTTACAATAATAGTTTTGCTCTTTCTTTTTTAATATATATACATATATATATATATATATATGATAGACATTGTAATTTCTCCTTGTTTGGTCTCATAAGCTAAAAATGGAATAAAATGTGTGCAAGCACATTCAATAAACTCTTAACTTTTGTAATAAACGATGATGTTGGGGCTAATGTTTCATCCAAAATTATCTATGCACATATCTCTATTTTTTTGCAAGGTTATCTAGTCCATTGGTTACTTTTGTTACTTCCATTCATCGTATTCAAATGTATTCATTATTAGATTTATGAATTGTTCAAGTATTCAATAATTTTTATCAATTACTTTATACATAAGAGGTAGGTACTAAGCAACAACACTACATATTACACTTTTTGATATAAAATTCATAAAATTTGTTATTTTTCCAACTTTTTTATTTAAATTTTTCATAAAAAAATTTTATTTAACATGTCATTTTGAGTGAAAATCTCCCAAAGTAAACAATTTTTTTTAATTATATCTATATGTAAAATGTGTATTTTTTTCGAGTGTTTAAAATTATTATTATTTACTGACAATTATTTTATGCGTATTGAAGTATCATTTTAACAATATATAAATATATATAAAAATCTTAATCTCAAAATATTAATTTTATTATTTTCTTAAACTTTGCAAAAAAAAATTATAAAATTATTTAAAAAAAAAATCATTGCAAAGAAAAACAAAAAACCCTAAACACAAGTTTGGAAAACCCTTAAAAAATAAAAATCTTAGGACAAAAACCAAGAAAAGGAATAAGACAACTTGAAAAATGGTTAAATAGTCAACATTTAAAAAAAGTGTGCATACATGGGACATAAGAAAATTTAATGTGTCAAAAATATGCCTAAAAAAATGATGATGTTTTTCAAAGTCCACATGAAAATGAACGACATTTAAAAAAAATATTCATACTAAATATATCAAAATATTTAAAGTTTCAAAAATAAGCCAAAAAAAATGGATTGATGTTGCATTAACACTTTTCAAATTAGCATGAAAATCACTAACGTTTAAAAAAATTGTGCTTACATAATAAATAAGAAAATTAAAGTCTCAAAAATATGTTCCCAAAAAAAGGTATATTCTAAATCAACACTTTTTAAAATTGAATGATTTTTTTCTACCTCTAAAAGTGAGGACTCGGTTCATTACCCATTTGATTGAAACTTTGTTAGTAATGTCATTCTAACTTTTGGAAAATAGCATATGCACTGTCTTGCATAGGTTTTCATTGCTTTGAAGTTCATAATTGTCTTGCATCTGGACAAAACTCTAAGGGCTTCAATTTACAAGTTATCTAAATCCTAACATTTCTTGTAGGAGCGGGTACATCATTGACAAGTGGTCTAAGATGCAATACAATAAAAATATTATGGATGTTAGACTTACGAAGAGGCAAGAGATTCATATATGGGTGCATATATAGTTTCCAATGTTCAATAGTTTTAATTTCATATTGATGTATTTGATTGACTTTACAGAATGTAATTCTTATGTATTTTCTATTTTATAAACATCATATCTATTTGGACCTTTATCCGATCACATTTTTCAACCTTTATCCAGTATGGACACACCATTCTCAGTTTTAAGTATTTTTCCATAATCAGAACCTTTGGGCATCTTCTACTGTGACCCTGGAAACGTTCTTCATTAAAATTAGAAATATGATAGATTCGGTGATTCTCATTTACTCCATTTTCATTTGTAAAGGTGTAAGGGAAATTTGCAATTGAATCTTGTAAGGTCTTTACCTACAATCAAACTTGTTCATGGGATTTACCTTACATCCCTAAATAGATTTTGAGTGTGCCTCCTATGACAAGGATGTCTCCAATTTGTTATAGGTGTGTTGACCCTTTCATAATAGGTGTTAAATTTGTAGTCAATTTCATTGAACCATCATGTGTTATGATTCCCTAAAACCATTGCCATCACATCATATGTAGCCCATGGTTAGGTTAAATATTTGGAACATTGTCTCTCTAGGAAATGGATCCATTACAGATACAAGAGGTCCACCTATATCTACAATTACAACAATATATACGTGGGCAATCAAACAAAATAAAATCACCTTGCATCAGATTCTTTGAATCCAAAATGGTATGATATTGGAAGAGGAAAGGTAAGATTTTATTCAAAATGTTGCAAGAGGATTCTTTATTTATGGATTTAAGTTTTTCCTTAAAACTCCAATCCAAAATTAGAATAACACTATCAATTGATGTAATATCTAGGTGTGAATAGTTGGATGACACATACCATTAGGGGAATTTTGAGGTCTAAAATGGGCCTCCTAAAGAAATTATAAAATAACAGTGGAAACAATAAAATAAGATTAGATTACATCATCAAATTTTCGAGGGAAAAAATAAAAAAGTATTTTTCCAAGTCGTATTTTCAACGTATCTCCCTATGGGTTTACTCAAATTTTGAGCGGAAACACTCATTGGATGCATAATTTAATTCCTCATCCAAGGAGTACCCATGTTACATACTTTCGATGGACCATGCTACATGAAAAATAAGAAATACATGAAAAACCTTATTGTAATCACATTTTTTCATGTATTTCTCATTTTTCGTGTAGTAATGTCCATTGAAAGTATGCAACATGGGTATTCCTTGGATGAAGAATTAAATTTGCATCCAATGAGTACTCCCACTCGAAATTTGAGTAAAAACTTAGGGAGATAAGTTGAAAATGCGAGTTGAAAAAGTAGTTTTATTATTTTATTATTTTTTAATCTTTTTACTTTTTTACTCCAAAAATGGTGAATCATCCCCCATGGTTGACATCATCATCTTGAATCCTATTAGTTCTTATAGATTTTATTTTGGTTGTACATTTTTCTTAGGAAGCCCATTTTAGACCTCAAAATTTCCCTAATGTTATTGTACAATCTATCCTAAAGTAATAAGGGATGAAAGATGAAAACAAAACACTAAAGGTTGCCATAGTATATGTTGTTAATCAATGGGTGAGATAGTTTACAAATGATCGCTATCAATATGTTAAATATGAACTCTAAGGTCTATTTTTCTCATAGTTTCTAGAATTTAATTGACGAATGATGAGGTCAGTAATACGAGTACAAATCAAACCTTATAATAACTTTTCAAAAACTAAGTCAAATTGAAGGAATTGTCATGTTCTTCTTTTATATAGTTACTTGTAGCCTACAAGTGACATGTTTTTGCTGGGTTTTTTGACTCAGCCCAGTTTAGGCTCTAATCTAGGGATGGATTTTGAGTATGGGTTGTCGATTTGAAATGGATTACTATATAATTTTTCATCCTGATTATTACTCTCTAAGTGAGGATTTGGACTGATCCTAAAATTTATAAAGTAGGGCCAAAATTAAAATTATTCATTTGAGGCCCCAAAAATGCATTTTTGGGATCAAAATCATCATTGTCCTAGCCATTAGCTCTAATGATAGTACACATTGAGAGTTTCAAACTAGTTATCACGGACCAAAAACATAGTTTAGATGGGAGAGTTATGACCTCCACAGGTTGACCTATGGATATGACCAACAAAGTACCAAGTGGAGGCCATGTCAGCTCTCATTACTCAGACACATGGAGCTAGTGACTTTTAGACTTTCAAGAAGATTATAAAGGATCTAAAACTAATCCTCACCTTGTTTATTCATTCTTGAACTTAGTCTTAAGCTCCTAACTATCATTTGGTTGTCTTAATTTTCCACCATATGGTCTTTGTTAGTGGTAAAATTGTTAGGTCACTAGTTTGTATGAACTTGAAACTATGGTAGAGTGACTAATTCTATTATAGAGTGCTTAACCAACAAGTCTAAAAATGTTGGCATTGCATGTGTAGGTGAAAGGAATATGAGGTGCCATATTTGAGGATAGACCCATTTTGAGACCGCTTTCAAACTTTTTCATGGCATTTTATAAGAGTGTTTGTTGTGGCAGAGATATTAAATGCATCATAAAGTTTGTAGACAACACCACCTGAATTACATCATGCCTAAAAATGCAACTATAACAGATTTTCTTGAATTATACTATTGGTATTTTTTTTATTCATCACATCATTATATTGATATTTTTGTTATTGTGTTTGAGTTGAATAAATGCGGGAGATTTTGCACATTCAACCAACCAGATTGTTGCCAAGTTTTGGGAGGTGGTGTGTGTTGAACATGGGATTGATCCAACTGGGAGTTATCAGGGAACCATTGATCTCCAGCTTCAGCGGGTGAATATGTACTACAATGAGGCGAGTTGTGGGAGGTTTGTTCCATGGGTTGTTCTCATGAACCTTGAGCATGGAACCATGTACAACGTCAAATCAAGCCCTTACAGTTAGATTTCCAGGCCTGACAACTTTGTTTTTATCCATTCTGGAGTTGGTAACAACTGGGCCAAGGGCCATTACACTGAAGGGGCTAAACTCATCGATTTTGTGTTGGATGTCAATAGGAAAGAGGTGGAGAACTGTGATTGTCTCCAAGGTTTTCAAGTATGTCATTCCATGGGGGGTGGAATAGGATCTGGAATGGGTACATTACTCATATCCAAGATCAGAGAAGAATACCCATATATGATGATGCTAACATTATTTGTCTTCCCTTCTCCCAAAGTCTTGGATACAGCAATGGAACCCTACAATGCTACGCTCTCTATTCATTAGATAGTGGAAAATGTAGATGATTTCATGGTTCTTGACAATGAGGAATATTATGATATTTGCTTCAAGACACTCAAGCTCACTACTCCTAGATTTGTAGATTTGAACCATACAATATTTGGGACCATTATTGGAGCAACATAATGCCTAATATTTTCAGGGAAGCTAAACTCAGACTTGAGGAAGTTGACAGTAAATCTGATTCCCTTCACCATATTCATTTTTTCATAGTGGGATTCGTCCCCTGACCTCCCAGTAGTACAAAATCTAACATGGTTCAAAAGGTCCCTCTCCCCTTGTTCATTATTATGAAACATTGTAATGTGTTTTTTTCTTCTTGAAGTTAGCATTATGCATGTTACACTCTCTTCCCTATTAAATTGTAAAATGCACTTTGCTTGGGCTAGTAGGTAGGACGTTACCACTAAACTTGGAGGGATAATTGAAACTTCTTTTCCCTAGGGACTAGGTATTTCTTCAAATGTTAAAGAAAAAGTTGATGCATGTGACAAGGAGTCTACATTGCCCAAGATATAGGTGCATGTTAAATCAAGGTGATCGATGACTCCGAGATAATTATCAATCCAAAAATTTTCTTTCTATATTTTTCCCCTGAATTGCAACAATAATAGATTGTTCTAAGTCGATTAGGATAATATGGATTGAGGTATAGATCATTTTAAGCCATAAGATTTACTGAATTTAATGAAAGAAATTTGAAAACCAATGAATATTAAAGTGGAAGATTAATTTTGAATAATGTTACTAAATAATAACATATATTATTGATAGTTCCTATACCTTCCTGGATAGTATTACCATTTCATCTATTCTCTTGATGGATATATATAATAATTTTTTTGTGATGTGTATATCAGACTTCATTTCCATTGTACTATGCATGGTTGAAATGTTTGTGTGTTATCTCAACCTTAGTGTGCTTTACATTAGTAGAAATATATGTTCACCAGAATAATTATGGCCAATATGTTTTCCCTTAGGGAATGTTGGATCCAAAGCCACATATGAAAATGTCAAATATTGATGAACATTGTACAAAGTGGTTTAGGTCTTTTGTTTGAAGCAAACAGGAAAAAAGTAGATTTTTTTGTGATTGTAAGCTTTCACCATCAACTTGTTATTTGGGGTTTATAGGAAAATATGTCAAATTCTGGAAGTTTTCCTGTGAAGATGCCTCACTCTTTCAAGCCCTTTAGAATATACCATACTTATAATATTTATGATTGATTTCCTTTGATTTCATGTTTCTATGTATTTTTGGAAACATGAACAATAATAGGTTGTTATGTATTACTATTTCTTTTTTATAATAAAAAACTATAATGTGTATATAAATTTTTTCAAATTATTATAAATCAAACTAGATCCACTTGGTTGACCCCCCTCTCCACCTTGCCCTTCTTAGCATCATTTCCAATTTTTCTTTCTTTCTTTCATTTAATTGTACTAAAAAAACGACCAATTTTTTGAACTTCCATATGCTCATCACCTTGAATATTTAATGATGGGAAATGTTGACTAGGTATTCTAGGATTTGGCTAAAGAAACTAGGAGGGTTTACTAGGTGAAAGACTAAGAAAAAATAGTAAGTTTCAAGTTTCTTATAGGCTAGCTTCTAGATCAGATCTGAAAGTTTTATGACATCCATGAAGTTAGGGTTCGGAACTTATTAAAAATGGTCTCTGACCACCTATATGTTATATCCAAGGTCTCCTAAAATACCCATTTTCAATTTACTACTCTATGTTTGGGGCTTTAAGGATACTTAGACTATATTTTAAATGTAGAAATAAAAATTGCTTGAAATCAAATGCAACACAAAACTAAATCACGCACCCAGTAGCCAAGCGCTTAGTGGGCTAAAGTTGAGCAATACTTAGATGAGAATTTTTTGGGTATATGACTCCAACCCTAATTAATATTTCAAATCTAGATATGTGAATGAAAATACCTGCAAAACAAAGGAAGGAGGAGAAGTTATATGAGATAAATAATTAATAAAATAGAAGAAAAATCATACCATTGCCTTATGCCCAAATAATAGAGTAAGGGTTTCTCCTACTGCCCTACATGAAAAATGAGAGTTTGTGGTCTTTCACTTAAATACAAACACAATGGTCAAAGAAAGAAAAATACTACATGAATTTTTTTCATGGAAAAGTTTCTTATTTCAGTCTATTTCTCTCATACAAAACTAAAAGATCCATTCATGAAAGAAAATAACTAGAAATGAAATAAATCTACCATAAAAACCAGTAGTACACAATGAGAAAATCACCATGACATACATAAGCAAGGGGGGAATCCAAATCTCAACAATTTCAGTAGCAATCTGATAACATCTCAAAATAACCAAAGATTAATCGATACAATGCATAAACCCACTTTATTATTATCTCATTGCTTGCCTTATCTTCTTCTAGACTAGAGCACATTCCCACTCATGACTATTATTTATTTAAAATGGGCATAAACCTTTATGTAACTCCCATTTGTCCAAGACATAAAATACTATCAAACAAATTTTCTTACCTCACCTAAACTCTTACCATTTTGAGCTATTTGTTTCAGATAGTTGGTCCACTTCCACATCTGAATTGATACTAGTTGTCCTACACATATTCATAAGACCAATGAGGTAAACTTAGATTAAATTTGACAAAATATTAAATTTAATGCCACATGAATAAATAATAATTAAAAAAACTAGAGTGCATGAACACCTGAATGAGCTCCTCTTAGTCTCGAGAATAAATTATTGGTGTAGTTTTATCTTGGAGTAAACCTCCCTCCACTCGATGAAGCAGTAGCGGAGTCAACATTGACTTTTTTGTTGCTCTATTGGATTGAGGGTGTTTTCCTCCAAGATTATTTAAATCCTAATTTATTCTCTACTGAACTAGGCCAACAAAATGAAGATGGAAGCTCTCATGGTCTCGCCCACCCCCCCACATCACTCTCAATTCCCCAGTACCCAATATATCTACAAGGAAATAGTTGAAAGAAAGACATTAAGATACATAAAGAAACAAATAGAAAACATTCATTCATTCATTCATTCGTACATCCAAAAAATATTTTATCTCAATAAATTTAATCACTAAAAATATATTTACATAATATGAAACAAGATCATTCTATTTTTTTCCAACAGAAAAATCACAAATTTTTATTAAGATAGTCAAGAGTTACATGTGCACATGCCATGAGGCATTCAACCTCTCAGTAAAAAATGTGGCACTCAAAAAATCAGAGTCTAAATAAACAAGTACAATCATTTATTATCAAGTTTATTTCTATTTTTAAGTATGTATTTAGCAAGGACGTCTTGATCTTGGTCCCCTTCAATTGTTGTGGGCTTTGTATGTCTTGTTGTTGACCCAATCCTACGTCTATGCTACTACAAGTGGGGTTAAGCATAAACTGGAATAAGAAATAAATTTTAAATTCATATTTATAGTTATTATTATTATAGGTGTTTTATTAATAGAAAGAGTAGTAGAGTGTTCTTTACCTACTTTGGTAGTGGAGGGAAGCAGAATACTTTCGAATGTGGCCATATATTCATCCTCTTGTCTAGCCTCATCTTGTACATGCTCTGGAGTATAAACAAGAAAGGTTATAATCAATACACCATTTGCATTTAAATATTTTTAATTGTAAATTGTATTACTTTTTTATAACACTTGAAATACCTCTAGTATCGAGCTGAACATCAGTTTCAAGAGGCACTCCACTGTTACTAGGCTCATTTGTTGTATCTACATTACTTGTCTTCTTTTTACAATAAAGCACAATACTTTATGGCCAAAACTAATAACCAATATATTGTACAAGTAATAATTTATAAATGCTCTTCATTGCTTTTATTTACCTGAGTGTCACATTAGGTGCCAGAAGATTGTGAAGATGCCAAACTTGTCCTACGTTCAACCACGAATTGATAACCATGCTTGTAAGAAGGCTTGAAGTATTCCTCTGTGGTATGATCTTTGAATTGTGACCCCTATAATTTTTCATGAGAACATGATTTTTTTTCTTTTGTGATATTAAATTAAAATTGTTAAGAATTTATAATTTGGATGCAATTTTTTTTTTTACTTACAATTTTTGCGACGAGTTTTGAGTAACCACCCAGGCTAAGATGATGTTGCCCATGTTTAAATATTATCGCTTTTGTGCATTTAGATGTATCTGGGAGCCTATATTATTGAACATATTGAAAAGCTTAGTTAGATGTCCCAATGATGATAAAGCATCATAATTACATTATTAAAAGTGCCTCATACCTTCCTGGTTTGGGTGGTGTCTTCCTTTTTTTTGAAGCCCTTTTTCCTTTGCATCTTCCATGATGAATTTCTACTTCCTCTCTATAATCACTGGAGGGCACTCATACTTAGGGTTCTTTTGAAAATGAACCCTATACTGGTCCTGCAAATATTTTAAATGAAAGCCTGCCTTTGAGGTAACTCCAATTTTGTTGAAGGTACCCTCACCAAATAGGCCAACCATGTTATTCACAATTTCATCCTTCAACTTGGAACTTTTTGATTTCCAGTTTGTGTGAATGGTGGGCCCAAAGAGTTCCAAGGTTAGGTCATACATGTGCCTATATAATACATCATTTCTTGCAAAATGATATTATCATTAGTTTGAAATAATCATAGACTATACATTAATTTTAGTTAGATTATACTTAGTATTTAAAACACTTCTTAAATACCTGGAAGTTTCTCTAATTTCATCAGCACAAGGTCATCATCTGCCAAAAACGTAATCGTAGGTGTTCTTGTTCTAGTAACACGGGGAGATCCAATAACACTCACATCAAATTGTGAGATGGGATCATGCTCTGCATCCATAATATCATGTATGGATCCTGGTGCATGTTGTTCAGGGGGTGTAGATCCGGGCTTGTGTGGTTCAATGGGTGTACAGTCTCACTGACCGGTGCATCACTCATAGGTAGAGCATTGACACTGCTACCAACATTGACCCCCATAGTCACAACATGAGGATTGTACTCTGTCAAAGACTCCTGTAAAATAAAAATATTTTTATATAAAAATTATATAAATAAAATCATAAATAAATAAATGGGATAATTAAATGAGTTACTCATCCCATAGTGATTGATTTGGCCCATCACAATTTCTATTTGGCCTCTTATCTCTTCTGTTGTTGGCTCAATCTAAATTACAGAACTGAGTTTCTTGTTTAATTTCATTTGAAAGTTATTTATTGTTTGGATTAGATCAGTGGACAAAAAATTGCTTCATCACTAAGCACTTGCTCAGGAGCATCTGTGGACTGCTCTGAGGATTGTTCCTTCCCCTTATCACCCTATTGATCAAATAAGTGTAATTTGTAATTTTATTCCACCATCCTCAACTATAAACATTCAAATATTTGAATTTGAATAAGCATTTTAGATCAATAAATAATTACATTCTTCACATAAGAGGGGAAGTTTAGCCAGTTAAATATTTTCTTGTAAATATTATGATATCTCGAATGTTAATTACAACACATTAAAAAATAATCAAGCAATTCATCCACAATTGATCATCATTATATTAATAGTAGAACCACTACTAACATATGTCTAAATTTATCTAGAAACTTCACATTATATCATGACCATTATAAAAGGTTCTAAATTTATAAAAACTTCTTCATCTCAGAAGGCTCTTGGAAGAGGAATTATGATAGGATCAATATATATTCCATATTGTATAGAAACAATACTTTGAAAAGGATGGAGTAATGCATTTTCTCAAGTTGGTCATTTTCATAGTGAATCTTTCATTTAGCTATATGATGCCTAAATATATATATTTGACTTACTCTATAATGATAAAATTCTACTCTAGAAGAAGTATCTTGGTTATATTATTTTTTGTACAATCACATTGATGTTTACTTGTTTTGAGGTTGGCACCCTTTGACCTTGATCAACCTTCCACAATATTATAACCATGACGTATTAAAATGTTTCCTTAATTTACAAGATGATTGACAATATATTGTAGTAAATGACAATCATAAACTATAATAGAGATTTCTCACAAGTTTGGTAAAACTATATATATATATATATATATATAGCCTACATAATAGCAATATATGTATCTACTCTATTCAAATAGTAATCAATGAGAACTCTTCCCCTGTGGCTATTGATTTAATGGCACATACGAATACATGGTTTCTTTCATGCCCCTCAGAGATGCAATTGGGTTGCTTATTTTTCTTCATGGGTCATGTATTATTTATAAACCCTACAATATTCCCTGCTTCTTTTTTCCTTCCATCAATATACATAGTTGCGTATTTATTTTGATCATTGTCTTTTAGTTGTATATAATTTGTGGCCACTCCATATCTTCGCATACTTTTGCTATATTGGACTATTCATACCCAATCATTGTAGATGTAACAGGGATACTCCATCAATTCTATAAATCCTCTGTAACATACCTTTATTCCATCCATGGAAAACAACCCCAAACCATGTAATGAAAATGAGCAATGTCGTATATCCTTTCATTGACAGAAAAATCAATGTTTATTTCAGGAGGATCCTTGGGTACCTATTATTTCACTAGATGTTGTACCTAAAGGGAACTTCAATGTCATTTATGCTTTCATTATCATAATAACATGACCCCCCCTTTAGCGAGAGAAAAATCCATGCATCTATGGAATTTTCTTCTAATATTTTCCCCTATAGTTGATCTTCCCCTGTTAGATGACGTAGCGGATATTTGGTCAATTTCTTCTATCCTACCTGAACTTTTGTCACTCAATGAAGATAAATCTAACAAATACCAGTTTGGTTAAAAGTTCTATAAAACTCCATCAAATGAGAGAAATTGCTAGTGAGTGTCATAAGAGATGTTTAGAAACATCTTGACCAAACCACCATAACATTATAATAGTACAAGTGAGTTACAAGTAAGTTATTTGTGTTTAAAATATTCAAGTAATATTTTAAAACTTGAGAACTTGAGAACCTATTAATCCTAACCAATGTTGAATGAACTCACTCAATAACTTGAGAATTCAACATAATCTAATAATATTTAATCTTCCATTACAAAAAGATACCCACATACTTCAATATGTTGAAGAATTTATCTAGTTTTGATGGAATAAAAGGAAAAGTTTGTGGATGTTGAGGCTATTGAGATTTGTAGCTTGAGAGGTACTCCAAACCCTAGGCTAGAGGGTTTTGGGATAATTGGAACCCAAAATTTACTTGTGGGCTAAGAACCCAAGCCTGTGGGCTTTAAAGGACTTTGAGAGGAACTGAAGGCAATGAAAATCATTAAAATTTGAGTTGTCTATGATGATATTTTGATTTTTCTATATGGTTGTTGGGTTTGTACATGATTTGTTGAAGTCGTCTTCTGTAATTTTATGAGTTGTCAACCCCACAAGGGTAGCTTAGATGAAGCACTTGATAATTCTATAAATTAGAGTGAGGAGAAGCCTCATTCTCACCATCCCAAGTGCAATTCATCATAAGTGTGGAGCATCTGACGTAGCCACAACCTAAAGGAGTCTTGCTAAGCGAAGTAGGAGGCAGTTTTTGGGTCTCTTTTGTCTCGATGTCAAATTTCTACTCCTAATCCCGATATATCTCTTTGGAAATAGCTTCTATAGGATCAATATAGACACATCGAAATACATTGTCTAGGCCTTTTTGATGCAATCATAGTAAATAAAAGTCAACACAAATAGTCTTACCACTACCAGTAGGTGTTGCAACTAAAACATTATCATCTGAGTTATAAAGCATTGCAAATATCTGAGTCTAAATAGGATTGAAGTGTCTAAATTTTTGATATAGTGCTTCATATGAAGGATTTATTAATGCAGACACGGGAAGGGGTTGTAAGTCTAGCAACTCAGTTGGAGGTGGGTATTTCTCTAGAAAAATAAGATATCTAAAACCACTTATCAGATACAACATGAATAAAGCACTAGGGAGGAATAGGTTCATGGTGTTGAAGAATGTAACTAGTGTCGATCTTCATAATTGTATTCGTCAAAAGAAAGAAAAATATTTTTTTATTGTCAAAGAAATTTGACTTATTAAATCATGGGTTTCATGCTTGGGTCATTGGTCAATAGGTCAAAGCCTTCATTGTAAGATTCTAGGATTATATATTGAGTCATTATCATTATTATTATATGATATTCCCTTCTTCAGATCTTTTTGTCAAGAAAGAAAATTATTTTCTCCTCCTCCACCAATTCAACTTCCTAATCCTTCAAGTTGGCCTCAAACAACTTGACAATTCAGCCTTATGTTGAAGATTCAAACCACTATAAACACACAAGTGCATTCAGCCTATTGAAGGATAACAAGACATTCAATCTATAGTGTGGAATCAAGAAGTGAAATAAAATAAAATACTATGCTATGACTAGAAAAGAAGCAAGCCAAGTGAAGAACTTAAGCTAGTAATCCTCTGTCAAAAGGTGTGAATTTTTCTGGAGCATTACAGGGTTGAAAAATACATGAGACTGAAAATTGCAGGAAAGATGAAGAAATAAATTGAACCTCTAATATTGATGCTTAACAATTTGACTTATTTATGGAGGGTTGACTTGGTTGAGTAAAGGAGGTCACTTATCTTGGTCTAGGGTCCTAGTTGTCTCAAATTGATATGAATCTACTAGTGGAAGAGTTTGACTAGGTTTTCCCCTTGTTAGGGGTTTTTCCCTTGTTGAGTGCCTACATATTGTGTGTTCTTTTGTTTGTGATCTTCATTTATTTCCATTAGCATTGATGATAATAACAAGATAACTTAAAAGGAAGAACTAATAAGTAAATATCACAAGATAATGTCATAATAAGAGAAATCAACTTAAGAAAAACCCTAAGTTGTTGCCCTAATGGATTTTTCAACACATGGGTGGGGACAATGAAGCACAAATGATGGTCATCACCAACATACTATATTTTTCAACATAAAATATTCATGATGGAGTATATATTCACCATCCTTTTCTTCTACTATTATCCAAAAAGGTTCAACATATCCATGAATCTTTTCATCCCATTGAAAATATGGAGTGGTAGTTAGTTTCACTTTCAATACAGTTTGTGTTATTGGTTGGAAATGAGAAAAAAGATCCAACTTTGGAAAATGATGGAAATTTTTATGAAAGTTTTTCCCCATTTTTGCAAAACGAATGAGCTCCCCAATCTCTTGAGAAGAGAGATCATAGTATCAATCCCAATCTAAATCTTTCTTCTCACTTTTGGTCAAAATATCATTTGGAATTGCTTTGATGTGATGAGAGGGAGTTTAAACGCTCCACATGCACTTACTAACCATATTGCATGGGCTAAGAGTTCTTTCATCTAACTGAGCCCATCCCCTTTTAAGAACAATCTCAAAAAGTGCTCTCATGAGACGACTGACACTCTGGAAACGTAACCAGAAAAGGAACTTTTTTGTAGCAACCCTTTAGGAAACCCTAGGTTAGCTCTAAGTCACCTTCCTTGCCTTCATTATTAGACTAAATTCAAATCCTTACGTCAAGTTGAGTGTCCTAGTTTAGGATGGATTTGAAGATCATCTTGAGGTTGCCAGGAGGGCAGCAAGAACATGATATTAGGAGCCATAAGTCTATATTTGTCAAGGACTTCAAATCTGGTAGGATTGGCAGATGTATGGATCAGCTCAAGTGTTGGTACCTTGAAGGATAAGGTACAAATAAGTGAGATGATGCTACAACATTTTGAGAATTATCCAAGGAGAAAATAGCATAACAACAATTGCATATGTCAAGGAGGGTAGTAGGTGTTTGCATGAAAAGGTATGTCACCTTCTTGAGTTGATGTTGTTTGTAGGTGGATGTAGTGTCCTATTAAAGGACAATCCTAGGTATGTGCAATAGCTCCTCTATTATAGAACAAAGGGTAGTGTATTGGATGCTCATGGTTTATTGGAGGGAAGGGTGAGCCTAGGAGAGACAAAGTTGGAGCAGCCTAAAGAACAACTTAGGAGGATTATAGAGGCTTGCTTGAAGCCCTAAGGAACAAGTCCCTTGAAGGATTAAGCCTATTGTTAGAAGTGGTAGAAGGATATCTCATAGGTATGATCAGCTAGAGCAGCGTTTGGTAGCCCTAGACTTGCCTTGTGGAGAAGAAAATCTATAACAAAAGAAGGGCAGTGACACAAAAGTAGGCCCCAAAAGTCAAGTTGGCCCCACCATGTTTGAACATAGTATTTTGATGCTAGTTGGTATTATTGACTAAAGGAAAGTGTGCATTGTGAGAAACTGAACATTTAACTAGTATCTTTGATCTAATTTTGGCACAAATTTATAGAACTTTGGAATTGTAATTATTATTGAAGAACATTTTCTCTTAAGAAGAAAAGTTTGTCCCAAGTTGGGTTTTTGTTGGCATTATGATGCATGTGTTGTACTTGATGGAAACCCACTTGTAGCATAAAAAATCACTTATATATGGTAGCTAGATGAATCTACAGGAGAGATATCAGATGTGACACAATGCATGGCAGTTGTGTTTACAGATGTGACAAAATGCAGGGCAGTTCAAAGGAATCAATTCAAAAGTAATGTACAATGGAAAATTGCATTATAACAGGTCCATTCAGAGGGAACAAAATAATGGTACAAAAGAGTAGGATGAAGGAACAAAGGACTACAAATCAGAATCAAGAAGTTAAAGAAAAAGGACATTTTCAGATATGTTAAGTTGTATATGTGGGTTCATTGTACAAAAAGAGCGTATATACATGGGTTCATTGTACAAAAAGAGCGTATACACATAGGTTCATTTTACAAAAAGAGCATATACATATGCACGCACTTTCACAAGAGGAAAAGAACGTATGCATTGGAAAATCAAGGAAAATCAAGATTAAAGAATACCAAGGGTTAATACCATGGTATTAGCCCACAATATTGAGCAGAATAATGGTTACTTGATCCCGTCCACGAATACCACAGGTTCTAAGTGTTGTTTTGGCCCGAGGTATTGAGAAAGGCTACAACTATATAAGGAGGAGAATATCAAAGGGCTATGTGCATATGTAATGAATATCTTATGAAGTGTTAGATCATAAGCAATCATGCATGTTATGGGTTTTTTATGCTTTGCTTGATCTGAACTAAGTATGCACCTAAGTGTTTGATGATGGATGAGATCTAATAATGGATCGGGATCATAATGACTTATCATTATGTGATATGATAATCGATAGGCTAGATCTGAATGATAATTGATGTTTTATCCTTTATATGTCATGATCTAGGTTTATTTGAAGTCTGGAATGGTTGCGAAGTTATAATTAAGTAATTGCAGATATATACGTTGGTTCGACTTAGTGAAGCCGTGTGTACACTCTGGTTCGACATTTCCAAGTAGTGTATGCAAAAGAAAATTATGTTGTTCAGAGATGACTAATCTATCTGATCAATGTTGTTGTTTTACTATTGTTTGTCAATGAAGTCTTCTTAGATCTAAAAGTAAAACTGATTGTATAAGGAGGTTGAATCTAGTTGATTGATTGATTGAGTAAGAAGGGTTATCTTTGTTGCTATCTGCTTAGAACTCTGTAATTTGATAATAGATCTTCAGAACGTCACCGGTTGGTACAGTTTTGATTCAGAGGTTTTATGATTTAGTATTTTTAGAGGTATATGCAGGTTGGGTTAAAGGAAGTAGCGTATACACGTAGGTTGGCTTCATTGAAGTAGCGTATACATGCAGGTTGGCTTCATTGAAGTAGCGTATACATTCTGATATATGATTTTTGAGGTTGCAGTTGGTTCTGGTTGTTGATGCAGTGTTCTGTGTTTAGATCTGTGTACTAGTTTCAGTGATCTGTCTGTTCTAATTGATTGATTGAATTTTGACTAAGTGTCGGTTGATTGAGTTTTCAGTGATTGATTGATTCAGTTATGGTTGATTCAAAGATTGATGGTTGGGCTTTAGTTATATCAGAGATTGATGATTCTGTTTTAGTGATTGGTTGATGCAAATGTATTTTAGTGGTGATTGATTTTGAGCTTCAATGTTAATGATGGGTTGAGTGTGAAAATTTGATTAAATGTGGCCTTCATATTGTGTTGTTGTGTACCAAGACTACACAGTATGAAAATTTATGAAATGTGGTCCCTGGAGGATACTGAGGGTTGGGGCCTTCAATGAGGAAGTCAAAGCTTCCTGCCATTAGTGCATGGTGATTTGATCAGGGGGTTGAAGCTCCCTTCCAGTAGCAGCTGGAGAACGAGTGAAGGTTGTAGCCTTTTGTAGGACGATGCCTACGTACTAGTAAACATATCGGCTAGTACAAGAGCGAGGGGGTTGTAGCTCCCTTCTAGTAGAAGTTGGAGAACGAGAGAAGGTTGTAGCCTTCTGCAGGTGGGTGCCTGCGTACTAGTATAAGTATATACCAGTACAAGATTGTAAACATATTATTCTTTATATTAAAAGAAGACAGAGACAACAGCAACAGGAGGTTTTTCTCCCGCATTGGGTTTCCACCTTAAATCTCGATCTTCATGTGTGTTGCTTATGTGTGATGGTTTATTCTGTTATTACTGCATGTGGTTACTATTTAAAGTTTAATAAAGTACTGATGCACTAATTAAAAGATCAACATATGATGAATTAACTGAGTCACAAGTTCTTTGGATATACGTTGGTTGGCTTAAGCACAGTTGCGTGCACATGCGAGTTACCTTCACTGAAGTAGCGTATATAAATCTGATTATGGAAATGAAAAAGTTATTGATTTGTAAATACTAATTCACCCCCTAGTATTATTCCCAATAGTTTTCCCATGATAAATTTTTGTCTCTCCTTGTTGCTTGGCTATCTCTTTAAGATTCTACAATTGTTATCACATTACTATTGAGACTTTCTATGTATAATTGCTTCATGATAAACATGGCATGAGATAAAATTGAATGATAAATAACTGGAAGTAATTATAACTTTATAAGATCATAGATAAATAAAAAATTAGGCATAGTGTATAGAGGCAATGATTAGGGAATAAAGTCCAACTCAATGCACTAATTGGCATATATGAAATGAAGGAATACATGATTGATCTCAGATCGAATGCGAATATTTTACCTCGAAAGTCATTGATATTGGCATGGGATGACCTAGTTGGTGTATTGATAAATAAAATGTGGTTGTTGTACTAGTGGAGGATCTCTCCAATCAATAAGATAGAATAGATGGAGGTTGATCTCATTGGGATGAAGACTTTTTCCAAATTTCAAGTATTTTAATATTGGGTAGTAAGGATCCTTGCCATACATTTTTCAAATTTTGATAATGATGTTGTCCTGAACTTGAAACAAAGGAAAATGTTTTTTGTGAAAGAAATCCATAGAGTTGTTCAACCATTGGACCCAGCATATGGAAGAGCGTTGTGAAATTCATGGAGGAAATTTTGGAGGAATGTGCCCTATATTAGTTGTATAATCTTACCACTAAATATCAAGAGGATTACATAAACCCTATAATGGAAAGTGAGCTAAGTTGGTGTAGTGTCTAATCATTCATGGAAAATCTACAAGTTACCTTTAAATGCAAAAATATTTCAATAATTCATGATAGATCTAGAAGTTATTTGCTTAGAAATATATTGTTTTTTGAGAACTTGAAGCTGATGTCGACTCTCCTACTACTAAACAGTCTCATTTGACTTCAACTAATCAACTCGACATAGAAAGTGCAAATATCGAAGAACAAAAAGACACTGCTACTTTATTGGTGCTTTCAGCTCACATGCGCTTACAAATAGGGACTTTTTAAGTACATGGACTAACTCATTCATAGGACCATGGGACCCTTCTCAGAGTATTCACAACCTAGATGATAAATTCAAACTTTGGTTGTTCTTACCTGGCCACCAGTCAAGTATCAATGTAACTGCCTAGGATGAGTTGTCTGTGGTCTTAAAGTGGTTGATTCTGAGTTATGGTCTGCCCCAGGAGATTCTGAAGAGGTGGTAATTTCCTTTTATCAAGAACTAAGAAACTGTATTGAAAGATTGTTTAACTTTAGAGGGATTTCGAACATGAGATTTGGAGACGTATTTGTTAAATGTCGATCCTTTGGAAAAAATGACATACAATTTAGGAAACCATTATCTACTTGTGAGTTTATTTTTTCAGCTAGTGAGGAGGCTATTTTTGTACATGTTATTGTATCTAGAAAGATGTTTATACCACTTTCAAGTAAGGATATGGAAGGAGTCATAAGGAGTAACTTTCATTCCAACAAAGAAAAAGAAAATCGTATAGGTTGTTGCCCTAATGATTTAGCGAGTCAACTTTATCAAAAAAAAATGAAGGCATCCAATGATTTCTCATAGGTTACTTTGCCTTTTCATTTCAGTTAAGCTTCATATGGAAAGATAAGAGGACATACTTGTTATGCAAAGGTCAGTTTTGGTTTCCTTGCTGGTAGAGCTAGAAAAGAAGAACAATTAAGCTCTGGCCATGATATGGAACACAACCGAAAAACAATAACTCATTTACAAAATCCAAAAATAAAAAATAAGAATTTTTTAGGGTAGGATACGGGTTACTCACTGAGGCCTTCAAAGTCAAATCCTCCTCCTGTCCTCTGATCTCCTTCCCCATTTCGCCTTTGGGGTTTTCTCGGTGATGAATCAACTTCACCTTCAAGGTTTTCGCGGCGGGGATGAACTTCAGGGTCGGCGGGGTCAAATCGGACATATGAAAAACAATGTTGTGTATAAAATGAATAATGTATATATTTTATTTTTATTTTTTAAATAAAAAATAATTTTATTACAAAAATAAAATAAATAATAAATGGAAAAAATTAAGTATAAAAAGGATCAAAATTAGTTTCTTTCTCATAATTTTATTAACCACGTTAATTATTTTTATACTATTTACAAGTTTTAGAATACATTGTAAATAATTCAAAAAATGAAATATAGATAAGACCCAAATCACCATACATAATAACATTTGATAACTAAGCTAATAGTATCTCAAAACAAACATGCAATTGTCATAAGGATTAGGTGAGTCCTTTTAAGTAGTTGCTAGCAAGAAAAAATGTCAATCTATTATATTTATTTATGTCTATAAAGAAAATATTGAGATACAAATCCAATAATCCAAAACGTGTTTATGCATTTGTCCATCATATTTGGATAAGGAAATTTTAGTGTCAAGTTTGAAGTTAGGGTAGAAATCCCAAGTTGTCAATGTAGATCTTAATCAATGTATTGAACAATAAATAAATGATAGTAAAGAGGCTACATTCTTCCACGTTTGGCATGTCATCATTTCATAAAAGCGTGATGCAATAGAAAATCGGGATACTTTCATACAAAATATAAATTTTAAATCTTAGGTGGGGAAATGAATAGGATAAATGTTGAAAATTAAATCCTAGGTGGAGAAATGGCTAGGGTAAATGTTAAAGATCATTTTAAACCCAAAAACATAATTTTTGATATCAAAGAGTGAAGTGTATAGGAGGTCTAGAAGGTGATGTGACATAAGAGAGTTGGGAGTGAGAGTTCCAAATCATAAAGTGCATGTGTGTTTGGGTAGGCATTAAGCCTATGGAACTCAATCTATAAAATGTATGATGAATATAAATTTTCTAGGTTTACCTAAAGAATGAGAGAACCAAGAGAGGATAATATCTATAAGGGTGGAGGATAGACCTCAAGGAACCTATTGAGTCAAAAAAATGTCCAAGTGGGCATGAAACCAAAAGAAGTATAAACAAAGAATAGGATATATGGGGTTGAAGAGAAACTTCAAAAATACTTAACACCATGATGAATGGAATGAAACATGTTTGGAATAATTGTTTAAATTATAAGAAGAAAATAATAGTAACCAAAAACATATTGTTCATTTTATCCACTTGGTGAAAAGTCATTTTAGAAAATAATAATAATTCAAAACATATTACTAGCTTATACACTTTGCCAAAAGTCCTTTTATACATTTTGAAATGTGTTTATAATTAATTGCTTGATTAATTATATATAATTCAAGATTAAAAAAAATTAAACTAAATGAAGAATTTGACGAGATATATATATATATTATATATAGTATATATATAATTATATTATAAAACAAAATGGGTAGAGATTTGTATTAAAAAACCTTTACATATTCTAATATTCCTTGAGGGTTTGAGATTGAGCACAAAGGCTCAATCCAAACCCTCAATTCCCCATGACACAAATATTTTAGTCCCTTTCCAACTAAATATTTTCCAAAAAACCTCCAAAATACACACATTTACATTCCATTTTTAACTATATTTTTATTTTGGTCTAGGATGACTTCTTGTTTTCCTTGGAGAAAACTTTTTCCTTTCTTGCCAACTTGAATCCAACCTGTGTTTTTTACAGATTCCGACGAATCATTTTTCGGCAACTACATGACATTTTTCTTGAAATCTTCCTTATATGCCTGATATATCCAAGAAGTTTCCTTTTCATTAATATTCCTTGTGCTTTCCGAAGGTAATCTACTTTCCACGAGGCTTTTCTATTTTTCTACTAGCATTGCATCTCGAGAATCTTTTATGGAAACCAGAGGATCCACATTGGTAAGCGAATTTTCCTGCTCATATTTTTTTTCTTGCGGTTGCGGTTTCTTTGACTAAATCTACTTCCTTCCTGTGTTTTAGTTCTTTTGTTTCTTAAATCTCTTCTTCTTTATATACCATATAATGATCACCTTGCGCACCTTCCCACCATTTGGGCCTTTGGGGTTTTTTTGGTCTTTGTTATTCTGAGGACACTTGGGGAAGTTTTTAATTATATACCCTATTTCATAGCATTATCTGCACAGAAATGAGATACTATCATAATCGATATTTTGGACCCAAACATAGTTTGGAGCCATCGAATTAATCTTTGTGGAAAAACCCCTGTTGAAGTCCATCTCCACATTGATCTGGGAATAAATATTCTTGAAAAAAAAATCATTTTCATAATAACTAGGACAGAATTTTCCCAACGCATTCCCAATAGGGAAAATTGATCTGTGATTCCAGAAATGCAAGGAAAGGTTCGATAGTCTTACCCAAACTAGGGCTAAATAAATTGTTGTATTTACTAGATCAAAAGGGGGAGAACAGGGCTGCATGCAGAGACCAACGCTCACCAAAACCACTACCCCACTTCACAAATAGTATTTTTTGCTTCAATATTTTCAAAAGCCACAGTGAAGAAACTTTGTTCCATAGGGCAAATACTTAGTTCGTCCATCAAAAGGGGCTTCCATGTCTGAGAGATCCATTTATGCAGATCACCAAGCCGCGACTAGAACCCATTAAACCTGCAAACCAAACGATTGTCAGAAAAATATTTTTTAGAGTCTAAAGCTTCCTCATCCATAGGAACATTAAGAGAAGAAATTTATCGTACCACTGGAAGACCAGAACCAAACTTGATCATAGAGTTATACAAAATTGAAGAAGAGTTAGCTTTACCGACAACCATACTTGCAAAAGAAAAATGTTAATTCACCAAATCAAATGAATTCATCATTGAACAATCTGCAAAAAATCCATGTAAATGGAGCAAAGATTGAGTGGCTAGGGTGAGACCAGATTCACAAAAAACATTATTTCAAAGAACTAAAATTTGATGAAATATTAATAATTCAAATGTACATAGTTTGAGGGCCCAAAGTATGCAACTAACTCATATTTGATGTAGCTAGAAATATATAAGTGCATCCTCAAGAAAGGGATGATGTTTGCGATATGCCCTTCTTAGTGTGTGCATCCTCATGTTATATTTAAAAAATAAAGGATTGAAACTTAGTGGATTTTTCTCTCTCTGTATTCTCTATCTCTTACACAAATATAAACATTTAATGGTTTTTCTTTTAATTTAAAATTGTAATGTTATGCTTTTTTTCCTATTTTTATCTATAAATATAGATGCTAAAATCTCTTACATATGTGTGTGTGCGCGCTTGAATTTACTTATAAGTCATTTTTTATATATATTATAAATTTATCGTTATTAAATTATATAATTATATTAAATATTATTAATAAATATAACAAAAATACTTACATACCCATATACAAATGATAATTTATTTTCAAATAAAAATTAAATATAATTTTAATCAAATCTCACAAGAAATTTGATTTGAAGGGCCACATTTTATATGACAATCCAGGTTCAAAACTTTGTGGTAGTTAGAAGGAGAGTTAAAAATCTAATGATGTTGGTAGTAGACCAACAAATATATCAGTCAACACAAATCATTAGCTCATCAATAACAACAAAATATTATCATTTGTTAATACCATGTTGCATAATCAATCAATTATAAACTGGTTTTTAACACCTAAACATTTGTTTCGTCAATTTTCTAAGAATCATTATGAGACCCCCTTGTGGTAACTCTATTATTACTTGGTCCTTCCGAGATGCAGTTAAAGGAAAGGAACCAATGAATCACAGAACAACACCTGCATCAGAGCCTCCAGGCCCATACATAGTTGAACAGAAGCAAGAAACACCTTTACTTACTGTGGAAATGCCAGAGGTAACAGACCTACACTCAGATTTATTACACAATGCAGTTATTTGCAGATTTAACGGTTATTGGCCCAAAGCAGATGTATTACATCAATGGGTATTCACAGCATGGTCACCCAAATGTGAAATATACCTCTGCCCTAAAGGTTTCTTCATAGTCAGGTTTAACACTGAACTGGAACGAGACAGCGTCATAAATCAGGGGCCTTGGTTTTGGGGCAATGCTGGCCTCTTTATCACCCCCTGGTTTCCGGAATTTGATGCCAATACCATGGTTGTTTCGACAATACCTGTTTGAGTCAGGCTGCATAACCTCCCATTACATTTTTGGCACCGAAAAGCTTTAACAGCCATTGGGAACTCCTTAGGAAAACATCTCAAAACAGATGAAGACAGAACTATGAGGGGACTATTCACATATGCTAGAATATGTGTAGAGGTGGATCTAAGTCAAGGACTTCCTGATCACATCACACTGAGTTTTAATAATACACTATGGACGCAAAATCTAGACTACGAGAACATGGCCTTCAGATGTCGTAGATGTATGCAGACAGGGCACTTGCAAAATGCATGTCCATTGACTAGTAAGGAGCCAAGAGGGAACAGGAAACAGCAGAAAAAACCAAAAGGCTGGCAGAATACGGAACCACTGGAGGAGGAGGCACTAAACACAGAACCCACAGATGTACAAATGAGACAGGGGGATGAGCCTAATGAAGGTGATAAAAAACCCAGCGAGGAGACATATAACCAAGTATTGCAGCAAGACCTGCAATTGGATTTAAGCGGAGTCAAAAGAGCACACAGCCCAGAAGGATCGGACTCAGAACAAGAACAACCAGCGTATTCAGGTGAAAAACAACTGGCTGTAATTGAACCCTCTACCAGCACTGGAGTCTGGTGCAAAGTAGAAAAGAAAAAAGGCAGGAGAACATAGACCTGCAAATCTGCATGTATTCCTGATCCCAGGAACTGATTTTTGCCTTTTTGTGCTTTTATTTCTATATGCTGCCTAATATTACAATTTCAGCCATTCTTTGTCAGATATTAGATGACCCTGCGTGGAACATCTAAGTTTATGCACTCTTTTTTTGGCTTATGACATAGGTATCACTGTTGGGCACAGTGAACCAATCATAGCGATATCAATGTAATTTTCAAATCATAAATGAAAATTATAGATTTTTCCAGTGGAAAAAAAAAAACTCTATTATTACTTTCCATGATCTATAAGAGTCCACGGTTTATAGAGGCTCAACATGATGACAAATATTTTGAGATATTTGATTCCCTAGTTGTTGTACCAAGTTGGGAACCTAGAATGTCCTCCTTAAACTTAGTGGATTATTTGAAGGTTTTGGATCATTACATTCATGAAACATATCATCCTAGAAACATTTTCTCTCATTACCTTAACCTTGGGCATACCTAGCTTGTGACTTCTACCCCAACCCTAGGTTTTTTGTAGCTTAAATATCAAGGGTCTTTCGTGGAAATCTTTGAAGCCTATTCCCATGGGTTGAGCCTTTAGTGTATCTTTCCACCGAATGAACGATCCTTTCCTTACTTTAAAACTTGTCCAAGGCTCACCTATCACAAGTATGGAATGTTGGGACTCCTCCCATTGGTGAAAATATGAGAAGAGAAGGGGACATAGGTTGTGATTACAGTGGGCCTTTGTCCCAAATTGTTGTTGTGCATCCAAGCCTTGGCCAAGTCTCTAGGCCTGCTAGTTTATGGAACAACAAGCCCTATTCAGAAGTCACTCTATGTGGGTTCAAATAATAATTTCCACTTATAATTAGCAAATGAAAAACCTTGGAAATTATTAGACGAACCAAGGTTAAATTGGAAATGATGGTATTTACATAAATGCACTTATATTCGTTTCAAGAATAATATATTCTCTATTGAACAAGGCCAACCACGTGAAGGTGGAAGCTCATATGACCCCTCCCCCCCACATCACTCTCAATTCCCCAATACCTAATATATCTACTATAATATATTTTAAATAAACACAATAACATTCAAACATAAAAACTAGGAAAATAAAAATTTAAGGTGAACGAAAGAGAAAAAACCAATTGAAAACATATAGATACATACCTTGTACTTTTCAAAATTTTGATATCATTAATCTCTTCCTCATCCAAATCATGATCTGTATCATCTAGTTGAGAATTCATGGCTAAAGGATTCACCATATTAACAGCATCATCATTGTCTATATCATCATCTAGAACATGCTCTTCTACATTCGATTCAACTTCTTCAAGTTCTTTGTCCAACACAATGCCAATATCATCTAGTTAATCCAAGTTAACATTGTCTTGATTAACATATATTCCTTTAACTTCATCGACGTCTTCATCTGACACCCCATGAACCCCCTGGTCCTCTACTTCATCTTCTTCTTCAATTTCATCTTCTTCCGCTACATTATACTTTACGGGCCTTGTTATCACCCCAAGAAACTCTCCTAGGTTGTATCTCTGAGATGCTCGGGAACATTACAAATTCAACTTATTGTTGCAAATGGATGAATGGAAGGAATGATGCTTGTTCAAGCCAGATAACAACTTCTACTTTGCTTGACCCCAGACATGCGTAAACACCCCCAAACTACAAGGCTTTATACCACCAATTACTCACAGTTTAAGGATTGGGTGAGTATGGAGAATACTAACCATACCAGCAGATGCACAAGACCCTGTGATGGCTAGCTGCAACCAGTAAAGAAGTCTGCAAATCCAATTCCCTAACACACAGACAGGATGACGGCTCTCTGGCACTAATGGAAGAGAAACCTGAATAACTTATTCGCTGATACATACAAGATTTTAACACAGAGGTAAGATGGCAGCTACCCTAATGCTAAACATCAAGAGTTCAGGAATGCAGTATATCAAGCACAGCTTGGAACATAAGAAGAATGGAAAGTGAGTAATTAACATCAAATAAAGCTTGTATTAGCTGAAAATGAAGACTAGACGTTGCAAGTATCAATGTAGTTACAATCTCCAAAAGTTGAACCTTACATCAAAACAACAACCATCCACCCTGATTACATCTTGTTTGGAGGTATATGTAGAGTTTCATTACAAAGGCACTCAACCATTCTAAGTATGAAAGGGTCATAATTGACCACCAACCGCTTTAACTGCTTGATGGAGTCTCTGGTGCAATTTGCTTGCTTCAGTAGATGAATCTGGTCCTTTCACGTGCTCTGTTGTCCTTCTCGAGCAGGTGGAGTGCCGTGTAGAATGAAATTCCATAACTGTTAAATGCATTCACCTACTCAGGCTCTGTCCTTTTCCTCCTCGGCCATACTATTTGTTGAATGCAGTCATTGAGGAACAAATGCACCAGGTACTGGTAAACTGGTCACCTTTGTCCTTCGGGTGCACGGGATGGTTCATGGACGTATATGGCATGGCTATTGTATGAGTAGGACGGAGGAGATAGATTGGCCATCAGATTAAGAGGATAGACTGCGAAGATTGCTTGGTTGTGGGTATCGAGAGATATGGAAGCAGAGTGAGTGCGGGCCGTTGGATCTCGGGTGGACAGATCCAATAGTCGTCGGAGATGCATGGCACTTAACGGGCGGGAATGGTGGTTTTGGCGGTAGGCGGTATTGATCGCATCACCTGAGGGCATAAGGTGGTAAAAGGACAATGGTGCATAATCTCCTCAGGACGTGATGTGTGGCAGTGGGGAAAGGGTGAAACCACTTTTCATCACGTGTTATCGTCCTAGCGGTTTGAAGGTGCGGGGAGAGCGATTGTCGTCCGATCGCAGCGGGGATGATCGAACAGCAAGGAAACAGTCGCATAAGTTGCTGCGACAGGAGCCGTTAGATCGGGGTGGTGAAGATCAACAGATGCGAATAAAGCTGGTGATGGATTATGGGAGCGCAGGGTCATGTGAATACGAACTTACGGGGCTTAAGCTTTGGGCTCAGGGCTTGGAGGAACAAGGGTTTATGTCGAGCTTTGGAGGAAAAAACAGAGATGGCGGGGTTAAGAGAGAGTAAGCAGAGTGAAGGAGAAGAAGGAAGATGACCGATGTGAGTTCTCTTTTGAGCATGAAAATACGACCAAGCTTGTATTTGATCCTAAAAATGTCAAAATATGTAGCAGAGCTAACACTAGCTCCTTCTGGGGATGAGATCCTCCCTGTGAGGTCTCAAGAACTGCAGATCAATGCCTTTCCTGTGAAAATCAGATTAGCAAAATTTCCTAGTGTTCCGTTGGGCATGGAGTCTACTTGAGACTACATTAAAACTGATAAAATAACATATTTACAAATCTAAGGCCAAAGACCTTAAATAACATAAACTTTCAGAAAATGCCCATTAACTGGGCCACCAAAAATTGTTTCTCCTTCCATACTTTGCAGCATGAAAGTATCGTTCCCTTGGATCTGAGAAATGATAAAAGGCCCTGTCCATAAAGCATCAAACTTCCCATGGCTGCCTTTCTTCTCTTTCAATGCGTCCCACTTAAGAACCAAGTCTCAAACCTGAAAATTATCTATTTTTGTCCTCCTGTCAAAGTCTTCCTTGATTCCCTTCGAATGTGCTACAGACCTTTCAACTAGTTGTTCTCTAATTTGATGTACCTCTGCTAAATCAGTGATTCTTTCCATCTTCGTGGGTGCCTGTTGGCCTGCCATGGCTGGGATGGGTGGAAAGATACTGGTAGATTGGATGGTAGAAAGCAATGAAATAGATGACAAAGACAAAGGAATATGATGGACTGTATGGGAGGCTTTCTTTGGACTGAGATCCAAAGGGGAACTAAATGAACAAGGAGCTTTATGAATCTGTGAGGGTATTTCTTCACTAATAATGCTAGGCTCTATATCTTCAAACTGTATATTCTCAGCTATAGGCCCCTCTTGCAGAGATACATAAGGTTTTTTAGGCTTACCTAATCCTGATGCTCCTTTCAGTGATGTTTTCTTCTGCTTAACAATCTTCTCAGGGTCAGGCACTGGGTCAGCTGGTGATTTCTAAGGATTTCTCCAAGTATGCCTCACAAACTAAGCCAGAACTATAATGTGGAGTCGCCACTAGGTTGATCCTCCAGTAGAGTCACCATATATATGATTACAACCATAAATGTGTCTAGGCTTTGTCTATCATCAAGACTGTGTCATTTTCCCAGGGAAGGTGAGCTTCAATCTCCTCTCCCTGGCAACGGTGCCAATTAATGTTATCACCCCAAGAAACTCTCCTAGGTTGTATCTTGGAGATGCTCGGGAGCATTAAAAATTCAACTTATTGTTGCAAATGGATGAATGGAAGGAATGATGCTTGTTCAAGCCAGATAACGACTTCTACTTTTCTTGACCTAGGACATGCATAAACACCCCCAGACTACAAGGCTTTAGACCACCAATTACTCACAGTTTAAGGGTTGGGTGAGTATGGAGAATACTGACCACACCAGCAGATGCACAGGACCCTGTGATGGCTAGTTGCAACCAATAAAGAAGTCCACAAATCCAATTCCCTAATGCACAAACAGGATGACAGTTCTCTGGCACTAGTGGAAGAGAAACCTAAATAACTTATTCATTGATACATACAAGATTTTAACAAGGAGGTAGGATGATAGCTACTCTAATGCTAAACATCAAGAGTTCAGGAATGCAGCATATCAAGCACAGCTTGGAACAGAAGAAGAATGGAAAGTGAGTAATTAACAGCAAAAGAAGCTTGTATTAGCTGAAAATGAAGACGAGACACTACAAGTATCAAAGTAGTTACAATCTCCAGAAGTTGAACCTTACATCAAAACAACAACCATCCACCCTGATTACATCTTGTTTGGAGGTATATGTAGAGTTTCATTACAAAGGCACTCAGCCATTCTAATTATGAAGGGGTCATAATTGACCACCAACCACTTTAACTACTTGATGGAGTCTCTGGTGCAATTTGCTTGCTTCAGTAGATGAATCTGGTCCTTTCAGGTGCTCTGTTGTCCTTCTCAGGTAGGTGGAGTGTCGTGTAGAACGAAATTCCAATTCCATAACCGTTAAATGCATTCACCTGCTCGAGCTCTGTCCTTTTCCTCCTTGGCCATATTGTTTGTTGAATGCGGTCATTGAGGAACAAATGCACCGGGTACTGGTAAACTGTTCACCTTCATCCTTTGGGTGCATGGGATGGTTCATGGACGTGTATGGCGTGGCAAGTGTATGAGCAAGACAGACGAGATAGACTGGCCGTCGGATTAAGAGGATAGACGGCGAAGATTGCTTGGTTGTGGGTATAGGGAGATATTGAAGCGGAGTGAGTGCAGGCCGTTGGATCTCGGGTGGACAGATGCAACGGTCGTCGGGTGTCGGAGATGCACAGTGCTTAACAGGCGGGAATGGCAGTTTTAGCGGTAGGCAGTATTGATCCCACCGCTTGAGGGCATAAGGTGGTAAAAAGACAATGGCGCGCGATCACCTCAGAACGTGACGCGTGGCGGCGGGGAAAGGGCGAAACCACTTTTCATCGTGTGTTATCATCCTAGCGGTTTGAAGGTGTGGGAAGAGTGACTTCCATTCGATCGCGGCGGGGATGATCAGACAACAAGGAAACGGTCGCGTAAGTTGTTGCAATGGGAGCTGTTAAATCGGGGTGGCGAAGATCAACGGATGCGAATAAAGGTGGCAATGGATTATGGGAGCGCGGGGTCACATGAATACGGACTTACGGGGCTTAAGCTTTGCGCTCAGGGCTTGGAGGAATAAGGGTTTATGCCGGCCCTTGGAGGAAAAAACAGAGATGGCGGGGTTAAGAGAGATTAAGCGGAGTGGAGGAGAAGAAGGAAGATGACCGGTGTGAGTTCTCTTTTTAGCATGACAATACAACCAAGCTTGTATTTGATCCTCAAAATGTCAAAATATGTAGCAGAGCTAACAAGCCTTCCTATGGAATGATATCTAATAACATATGACCAACCCTCTTTACCTAGAAAATATACGTAAATTACCTATTCACATTGGCTTGGAAGAACATATGGTGTTGATTCTGGCTTAACATTCCTTGTATCAACCATCATAAATCTATTAGCATGCTCAATAATAGTTCTGTCAGGGTTGTGTTCATGGATTTGTAGCCTGAACCATTCGACATAGAACACAACTAACTTGAAGGATTTAAATTCACATTCAAGTATGTCATGCAGATGCCCATAATATCGATTGTCAGAGACTTCTGGATGTTTGTCACCTCTAGCGGCAACATTGATAACTTGAAAATTTGCAGTTATCCCAGTATCATAATTTTTCATCTTTTCATCCAACCTTTTCATGTGAAATTTTCGGCCATTGCACGACATTTTGTTGTGGTGTTTCACTTGAAATATGTCAAACACATAAAAAATGCATTTTCAATTGATAAGCATATTTATACTTGAAAATTTTGTAAATTAAGAAAAAAACATGCTATATGCATCGACATAATTGTAAAAAAAAAAAAAGTATTATGGGTGAATATGCTTTCCTGATAATATTTTAAACATATGCTAAATTAATTTCCCTCTATGTAGGATTGGTATCTCCACTACGATGAGCTTCTTTGACCAAAGTAGACACACCATACCATGATAACCTACCATTATTAGCTTGTTTGCCTCGTTCAATCCATACCTTCATCCAATCAAATTGTTCACAATTTATAAATGTATTGCATCCCACTCTCAACTAGTTGTATTACAATAAAACAATTCACATATATATAAGTAATTACCATGTTATACCTTCATAATAACGGATTATGCAAGAAGACTAAAAATTAAATAAGTACAATATAAATAAAACAAAAATGTCAAATGTATTATAAATATCCACTATCTACTTACCTCTCACTTTCCCCATTCTACCTTTCCCGTATAGGTGCTCCCCTTCAAATTTGTTCATGGATTTGACATGCCAAATGTGATCCAATACATTAATACTTTTTCCCATTGTTGGACTATATATACGAATATAAACCATGGTTTGATATACCATATATCCCTCTACCATAGAACCCTCAAGACGTGATCTTTGTCTGACCAAATCCTTTAGTGGATTTAAATGCCTCTCAACCATCCACATTAATCTTGTGTGTATAGGTCCACACTTTTCAATCTCCTTGACTTGGCGTATGAGGTAGTGTTCTTGTGCATTGAAAAATGTCGGAGGTAAATACTTCTGCATTTCACACATTAAACGAGGAATTTGTTTCCTCCAATAATTTATATCTTCTTTACCAATTTCTTTTTATGACAACCATCTACAAATGAAGTAAGAAAATCACAGGTTTCAACCAAAAAAGTATATAGTACATGAGGACAAGTAAAACACATGCAGTCAAATATAAGTTGTACAACAACTTATTGAACCAATTACACTCTGAACATAAATATCCACTTGCCTCATGTATTTTCCAAGATCATATATAACTTGTTTGACATTGTTGTCAAAGTTTTATGGGAGGGATAGAGGAAGAAAATATTGTAACAAAAATAATGGTCGATTATTATTTATTCCCAAATTAGTAGAAAAAAAACACTAATTAACAAGATGTGTCACCAATGTATAAATATATACACCAAAATAATTACCCTTATGAATATATGCCAATAATGAGTTTTTACCGCACCTAATTCACCTTTATTTTTTAGGATATTCTTTATGTTTGAATAAAATCCAGCTGGAAATTTAATTTTTCAATAACCTTTTTAACATCCTTGCTTTGTTGCTCTGTCAATAACCAAGGAAGGGCTCTTATATTTTGGTTGTCTCCATCATTATTTAAATGAGTCGCACTTTGCAATACATTATTGGCCTCCTTAATGCCATTACAAATATTGATAATTTTTCTTTATCTCTCCTTCCATCTAAGATTCGCCATAAGGTCTTTGTTACATCCTTCCTGATGTGCATTGTATCAGACAAATGAACAATTTCTAGGTGCTCATTATAGGGGAATCTATTGAATTTCTTGGGATAACTTTTCATTTCTCATGGAAGTGCCCTTTGATTAATGCCTTGATGACCTACAATGTGAATCATAGTTAAAGATATTATAACAGCAATATTTCCTATCAATTAGAACAGTGAATAAAATGCTATAAAAATATAAAATAATCCAAACATATCATGTATATTGATACATAGACAAATTGATCCATATCTTGGGAGACTCTATTATATTGAAACTTCCATGCACGAGATGTCACTCTTTGTGGTCTTAATTCGATCTCTTCTTTCCCATTTGTTATAGACATATTTGGGTACTGCAACCTCTATCACATATGTTGATAAACCAAGGGCTCTTAAACCCCTAAAAGTGTTGTTTCAACCCTAAAGGATCAAAATCAGCTGATTACATCATTTCCCAGAAGTTCCACCTGAAAAACTACTCAGAACTGGTCAAAACTGACCCATACAGACTGCTCTTTGGCCAAGCTACGATGCATCTCACCTATTACACATGGGGGGTGCGATGCATACTGAAAATTCCTTCTGTAGGGTTCGATGGGCGAGAATAGACAAATGGCAGAGGTAGTTGGCTAAGTGGAAACCCGAAGAATCTTCTAGAAACTGCTCATATGACACTTGCCTCTCTGAATTCGCCTAGGGATGAGTAAGATATCATGAAATCTCCAAGTGGAACCGAGAACTATCAGTGAAATGACACTAATCAAAAACCTAGAAGCTGACTCACCCCCCTGCAAATATCTATATATGGATCCCTCATCCTAGAGATCCAGAGGCTGGAATTTTGTATTTTGTAAGGAAGTGCTATTGGTTTCTCTGTGAAACATTGTATTGTTGGGTGATCTAGCTTTTCATGAGGTGAAGAGGGCTTTCATGCTGAGAGGATGGCGTTGGATCAGACAACTAGGTTGTAATCCTCTCTTCTACTTCTATCAATAAAGTTATTTGAGTTTTCCTCCATATACTTGTGTATTTCTGAATTTTGTATTTGTGTATGCATTTGTATGGTTAATGTACTTCTGATTCTACATTGTTTATGGTATCATAGATCTCTATGCTTTGATGGTTTCTTGTTGCTTTTCCTCTACGGGTGTTCTTTGAAGCGGGACAAGTGAGAAAGGAGTGGCAAGCTCTATCAAAGGAGAGAGGAAACAAGCAAGGAGCAAAGTGAAAGACCAAGGTTGGTGCTCTCTGCTTCTCTTTTATCTATCTCCCATAAAGGAAAACACAAGTTACTTTGAATTTTTTGTTTCTAAGATAGCTAGCCGTCTTAGTGGGACTAGCAGACCTAAATAGACACTAGTTTTCCTGGAAACACCATTGAAAAGATGTTTTTGGTACTTCAGTACCTGTGGTTCTTAAGTTCCTATACTCACCAAACACCTCATTTCCTAAGCTTCTTGAACAATGAGATTTCATCTTAGGACCACAAACTGGACAAGCCAATTTACCATTTGTTTGAAAACCTACAAGAGATGGAATAAATTTTATATCAATTATTTTAAGTATGTATAAAGAAGGAACTATTTAGAAAACGTACATGAAATGAACTTCATAAAATTAAACATTATTAAAGTGCAAGGTAACGTTATAACATACCACATAAATGTGTTAGCCCTGGGGCATCATGAATTGCCCATACAAGCATTGCATGGAATTCAAATTCTCTTTGTGCATCTATTGGTCTAGAGATATCATACCTAGTGAAAATATTCCATAACTCCACTAACTCATCAATAAGAGGCTCGATATATACATTCATATCTTTGACTTGGTACTTACCTAACTGATTGAACATACAATACATAATTACTACTTATATGAGTAAATAAAAAAATATATAAGACATAATTAAACACATATGAGTAAACAAAAAATTATAAGACATAATTATGAAACAAACAAGACAAATGAGATGTTATTGTGTTAAAATGTTTTATTCTAAACAAATTAATACTTGGAAAAATCATTGTCAACATTATGTGATCCCTCTTTATTGACATCCACAAATGAATGTTATTGTTGATAACAAAAACAGGCCACAGCGAGTACGTGGATCTAGGCTCTCCAAATGGATTGACACTATCAGCTGCTAATGAAAGCCTAAGATTACAAGGTTCTTTTTTAAAATTTGGCCACCTTTCCTCTATATTCCTAAATGCAAATCCATCCGCAGGCATTCGAATTACACCATCTTCACTTCTATTCGTTGTATGGTAATCCATAATTTGTGCTATACTTTTGCACCTGAACAATTTTTGTAGATGTGCAATTATGAGAATATAATGAAGAACCTTGCGAGGCACCTTTTTGTTACTTTATCTATTTTATATCTACTCTCATCACATTTTGGGCATTTATCTTTTGATGCATGTTATTTATAATAAATAATATCATCATTAGGGCATGCATGAATATATTGATACTCCATTCCAATATCTTTCATAATGACATGTAAATATCGGTATGTACAAGGTAAAACATTTGACAGTGGTAACAAAAATTCACCTAATAATATACAACATAAAAATGGTAATACTGGTTAATGTACTAAACAATGTTAATCATACATATTGCATCCAAATGTTACAAATTAATTAAATGATGATAAACATTCTAACATTAAAAAAAGGAAAAAATTATTGTGTTATCATGTATATAGTAGTAAATGTCACAAAATATATTACATACCTTAGGACTTGTGCCACACATGTGTTTGAAAAACCATTCAACGCCTTTAAGTTGACTAGCAGGAATACAACAAAGAGAAGATATGTTTTTGAGCCTTCATAAAGAGGTTGAATTTCCCTCTCAATTATAAGTTTATCAAAATCACAGTCATCATACTAGTTACCATCATCATCCATTCCAACATTATTAAATGTCTCCCGGACCAATCTATTTGTCACATTTTCTTCAACTATGTTATCATCCCATAGGATCATTAACTTGATCTTCAATATTCACTCCAAGTTCTTGAACAAGTTATTGTACTAAAACCACCTCTTCCTCATCGAGAAATGCCCTAGGGGGACCATACTATACAATTACAATCAATAAAGTAATATTAGTATATATAGCAAATATTTACATGTCGATACAAATGTTTACAAATATAATTTATAAGGGAAAAAAAAGACAAATGCAAAGACAACTTAGGTGAGACAAAGAAACAAAGACGTTAAATCAATGATGATGCTTGTGCAATTTATCAAAATATTTAAGAATGTGTTGAAAAAATCTAAGAAAGATGTTATTTTTCTTGACATGTAGGAAGTGAGACACTTTTTGAGATATATAGTCACAACCATAATAAAAAACATATTGATCTTATTTTTCATTCATCATTATAATGTCATATTCTTTGTTGATTTCACTAAGACACTAGAATTTTTAAGAGGATGGGTGAGCAACGATGAGCTTGGGTGACAACAATAAACAAATACAACAAATCAATGTGGTCATGAAGCTTGTGCAATTTAGTAATATGTTTAAGATTGTGTTGAAAAATTTTAAGAACAATTATCAAACCCTTTTCATTCCATCACATTTACAAATGTACTCAAATGTTTCATCATATGTTTTCACTTATAAACTTTGAAATCAATAACCTATGTAAGAAAATTAGATAGGATCCCCTTTTTTCTTTAGGCAAGTGGTAGGGAACCCACTAAATACATGTTATTATAGGAAACCCTTTTCTACTAAGGCACGATGTCAAATATCTCTCCTTCTACACAAAATGGGATATTCTTTTTTTTTGGCTACTTATTTGATCTGACCAAAATGCCAAAAACTCGCTCCATTGTACTTAGTGGTAAGTAAATGTTATAGAATAAAAACATTGTGCCTACTTCAAAGGAAATTCAAAATGGAATGTTCTACCTTGCATGAGTGATAATAAGTAAGATAAATTTGGAAAAAATAGCCATCGATGATTTATCAAACATTTCATTAATCTACCCTTTTCCTAGAACTATTATAGCTTTGATATTACTTCAAGTTTTCTCACAATTTACAAAAAATAAGACCCTTTACTTATAACAAAAAGAGACTTTATATAGAGAATTCTACACTCTATATCACTTGGGTTTAAAAAGCTCATTGTGACAACCTAAAACATTTTGAAACACCAAGTGAAAAGCTTGTGTCCCATACTTTTTTCCTTAAAAAATGAGAAAGAGTCTCTTTCATGAGCGAAATAGATTGTGGTTAGGAACATAACATTTTAATAAATTGTGGTTTATAAATTTAAACTTTTTAATAAATAAAGTAAAAAAAAAAAAAATAATATAACCTTTCTCATAAAAAAATAGTTTTATTAATTGTCATCTTACCTAAATTAATAAAATGAACTCATTTTATCTTTTTCCAAACATCTTACTTTATAATAATTTATTTTAATTTTTTTAAATGATATTTATATTTTATTATTTTTCCTTATAAAATTTTATTACAACATATTATACAATTATTTTCTTATTTCCTATAAAAATGTATTCATTATGTGCATAATATACTCTAAAAACTTATTAATAATGCTCCATAAAAGCCCATTAACCTCTAAATCCTCTAGGTCCTAATTAACCCCTAAACATACATTAACCCCCTAACGCCTTAACCTCGTTCCCCTAAGCCCTTAAATCCCTAACAGGTAACGTCTTAACCCCTAAATCCTTAAACAATAACCCCTTATCTCTAAACTCATAAAGTAATTAACCTCTAATTCAACCTAACCCCTTAGTGGACCCTAACAAAAATAATAAAAATAATATTTTTCCACATCAAGATGACAATATAGGTCAAATACCTCCCAAAAGAATATAAAATACATTTACAATAGAAAGGCAATACAATTTACAATGCAAAGACATACAATCTAAAATACAATATACATATAAACATTTACAAAAAAATCTACAATACAAAGACATATAATGAATAATTTACTAATGGATGATACTCATGCCCACCTTTAGCATATCCATAGTCTCTACAATGTTATTTAGATGCTTTTATTAGAAGTCTCCTTAGCTTCAAATCCCTGCAATTTCTACAAGGGAAATAAAATTTTTGATCCTCTGATGTTGATCTTACATATCCTTGGCCTCCTTGAGGAATGTTATGCGACATTTTTTGTCACGAAACTTGCAGTGATGATTTTGTTCAAATATCAACCTCAAAATAAACCTACAACCTTTCAAAACAATCAGAAGTAATATAGAAATTATGTTATATCTTATATATATATATCTATATATATATATTATATATATTTATATATATATATATATATATATATTATATATATATATATATATATATATATATATATATATATATATATATTAATTCTAATATTAATCTTATATTTATTATAATTAGTTAAACTCAATGTAAAGTGGTTTCATATTAGACGTTGTCAACGGAAAAAGTCCATTAATTGTGGAATTGGACATTATACAATGGTCCATTACCATTTGTTAGATATTGGACAAAATGTTGGACATTTGATATTGAACAAAATGTCGAACATTTGACAATAAAATAACTTCTATCAGATATTCGATGATCAAAGAATTCCCGTCAGATATTCAACGACCATCGGTAATTAAAAAAACAAAAACAAAAAATGCATTCAACTTCCGATAGTTTTTCTAAGTTTATCTGTTCCATTGGATTTTGTCGTCGGAATTTCTGCCCATGTGTATTAGTGCTACAACTCTCTCTGTGTACATCTTCGGACCATCTTCATCTAGCAGGAATGCCACCCTGGCCTTCCAGATACAATAGTTTGAGGCACCCTCTAATCTATCTTGGTCTTGAAGTCCTGTTAAATCCATTACTGCAAAAAAATTGACCTGGGATGGAATTCTCCCTTTCCCTTTCCCAGCTGCTAGCACTGTTATCCACACTCCTTGGAGAAATTGAAGATACATTAAAAAACGTGTTTAACACATTTTTTCAATCTATCTTCAATTTTTATCAATATGGGTCTTCTCAAAATTATGCATAATTGGTACTCGTTGGATGTGGAATTTAATTCTGCATCCAACAAGTGTCTACACCTCAAATTTGAGTAAACCTATAAGGATATAGTCCAAAAATACAATTAAAAAAATGTTTTTTTTTTCTCTTCCCTAAAAAATTCATAACTTTTATTTTATTATTTAACTATTATTTTATTATTTTTCCTTAGGAGGCCATTTTTACGCTGAAATTTCCCCTAATTCGAAGTCGAATTGGACCATTTTACATTTAGAATCTCAGAGTTATATCTTTGGTTATACCAAAATATGCACCAAGAGATGTGAGGTGTTTTTACAACATGGGAAGGGTTGGATATTCACTAACATACATGTGTAATGCTAATAAATAAGGTGGAATAGTTGGTGTCTCGTATCAAATGTGAACGACAGAATAACAAGACATAAATAAGTATATAAAACTAACATAGATTTATCTTAACCCCTTTTTAAGTAGTTAGAAGTTTTCACTTTGTTTTTAATTCTCTTATTTAATATATCAAAATTAAGAAGGATCAGTCTTCTTCCATCTAATAAACGAGCTAGACCCGACCTAGGTTCAACGGAGTCACAATATATATATATATATATATTATATATATATATAATATATAAAGAAGCATGTATGCTTATTATACCCTCAGCCTGAAGAATTCAAGGGATTTTCTTCATTGATATGTTTTTTATTTGCATTACTAAATATATGTATATTGTGGTAACTACCTAGTACCTTCACAGTAAAGAATAGCTCTTCATATTCTAAATATATTTTCATAGTTTGAATGAATTTGTCGTTATTTTGTAAAAAAAAAAAATAGTTTTCAAAGAAATGATGCTTGAATACTAAAGTATCTTATCGCACACCACATTTATTTTTTGATAGGCTATTATGAAACCCACATATCATCAAATCAAAACAATGTGCAATAATTTCTAAACCTTGTTGTCTAAACATGGCCTCCATGGAGTTTGAAAATGAGTCTCTCCATGATAATTTGACTCTTACTATTTATTCTCATGCATTTTAACAAAACCCTTTGATTTCTTTCTCTTTGAAGGTTCCATTAGATATCTTTAACGCTTTCACATTATACATTTTGTATAAAATCAAGATGATCCATTGCAATAAAAAAATAAAAATAATGAAATAATGAGATAAAATCATTGTTAAAGACATTACTAAATCACACTCCAAAATAGTTATGTATTATGAAATTAATTAGTGATTAGAAAAAGTATGGCACTGCAATTACTCATGTCAAGGACTAACAAGAATGAAATTGGATAGCTAGAGAAAATAATTTCAACTTTTTCTAAGGATAACTGAAAATTGGCAAGCCAAATCCAACCTAACCCAAAAGATGTTGAATTTGTAACCATGTTCAGTCTTCATAACATATATTTGGTCACTTGATGTACTTGTATTTATCATTGTAAAGCATATTTATGAATGCTAGAGTTAAAGAAAACTAATTTTAAGTCAAAGTACCATTGCAACTTTTTAAAGATGAATATTTAAATTTTTGAAATGTGGTCTTTGGCTCCAAAAGTGACAAGTCGGCTTCACTCCAAGTCAAGTCAGCGTAGGGCAAGAGACACATCCATTCAACAAAGACAGACTACTATATAAAGGAAGCTTGACCTCCTCCATTTGGGCATTCACATTCTCTCACACAAGACAATTTATGGGCAAGCAACAAAGGACAAGAAGGACGAATAGGACGAATTGAAGGAATAATTATATCCCTCTTCTCTCTCTTGCAACTCGCACGTGTGGATTGTTTATTCTCTCTATGGTTCGCATTTTTCTGGGGAAATTGTTACAGGGGGGGGAAATCTATAGGTAACTGGGGCAACTTCTCTAAGGCCGAAATTTCTGGGGCAACTAGCTATTGCAAGAGGGCCAAAATTTTGGGTCATATAAGCATATCTAATTTTTGGATCATATTGGGTGACTTGACTCAGAGAAGAAGACTAGGTTCAACCATAAGTCTAGGTGTGTCTCTCATTGAACAAGAAGAATTTCTCTATTGAAAAAATTTGTTGGGTTTTTCCCCTTAATAGGTTTTCCCAGGGTAAATGTTGTCCTATTTTGTGCATTGTGATGCCCACTACTCTATTTTTCTTCATGGTTGAATTTCTGAAGTATAATTGTTGAATGATATATTGGAATAAGTTAAAAGAAGATCTACATCAAAATAAATAATCAAAATTTCATAAATAGTGTGCTAACCCTAACTGCGCTAAGAAAATCAACATGGTATCAAATCTTTGGTGAAGGAAGAAATGAACATTGAGATCACCTTGAAAAAACCCTAGAGACGATTCAAATCCTTCTTCTGGATTGGTTTCTATGGCTTTCTTTATTAAATCCAAAAACAAGCCAGAGGGAGCATCAAACTTTAGAGCTTGGAAAGTTAGAATAGATATTCTTCTTGACAAGAACAAAGTTTTAGACATTGTGACAACGAAGGTTGTTGAACCAGATGATATAGTGGGAAAAGAAAAATTCAAGGAGGATGACATCACTGCTACGATTCTTATAGTGGACTCCATTAGGGATCATTTGGTTCCCTACATTGCAAAACTTGATACTCCAAAGAAGATATATGATGCCATAATGAGTCTCTACACCATCAAGAATGTTGGTCAATCAATGAGCTTGAAGGATGAACTTCAAAATGCAAGGATGACTAATGACAACATCATGAATTCTTACTTCGTAAGGATTTCTCAAATAAGAGATCAGATTCAAGCAATTGGTCAATCCATTCTTGAATAAGAACTAGTAATTAAAACACTCAATGGTTTTTCTATATCATGGGATGTTTTTGCAGCAGGTATAAGCATTTGGAAGGAAGCTCCTACATTTGAACAACTATGGACATATTTTGCTCAAGAAGAATCAATATTAATGACTAGAGATTACCAATATGAGGAAGTTCAAGCCCTTATAGCTCATTTTAAGGACAAGGGAAATAATAATTTTATCAAATATCCAATGTTATGGTTGTGAGGAATATGGAAATTTCAAGAGATATTGTCCTAATATGGATAATAACAAGAAGAGAAAAGGGAAATAGCATGATTTTGCAGTAGATGTTGAAGATGAAAAACCAAAGAAGCCCAAAGGTGATAAGGATTTCTTTTACTTTTCTACTTTGACAAGTGCCTTTGCAGATGATGATGTCATGTGGCTGGTATATAGTGGAGCATCAAGGCACATGACCAGAGAACATGGGAATCTTTCAAGCATGACAAAAAATAAGATGTCTCAAAAGGTTTAACTTGGAGATAATCACAATTATGCAGTCAAATGAGTTGGAAAGGCGTCCATAGAGATGGAAAATAGTAACAATGTACATATTAGCAATGTTCTTTATGTATCAGGTTTAAAAAAGAATATTATCTCTATTTCTTGTTTGGAAGATAATGGAGATATAGTTGATTTTATGGATGGAAAAGTACTTGTTTGGTCCAAGGGCTCTAGTATAGATGATGTTAGGGTTATTGGGATTCGTGATGGAAGCTTGTATAAACTTGTGAGTCAACCAGATCAAGAACTAGTACATGATGAGATAAATCCAAGTGAGCTATGGAAAAGAAGGTATGAACATCTTTAGTTTAGAGAATTTCCTGAGTTGAGTCAAATAGTGTGAAGGGTTACTAAACTGCAAATAAAGAATGATGGTGTATGAAAAGGTTGCGCTCTTGGGAAGAACATTAAGAAACCATTTCCAAACAATGATAACAGATCAAAGGAATATTTGGATTTGATTAATTCTAATGTATATGTTTTGATGCCTATGAAATCATTTGGTGGTTCGTTGTACTATGTGACATTTATTGATGACTTCTCTTATAAGACATGGATATATGACTTGAAGACTAAGGATGAGGTATTCAACAAGTTCCAGGAATTCAAAGCTGAAGTGGAAATCTTGACAGGAAGGAAGATCCAGATCCCGAGATCTGATAATGGAGGAAAATGCACCTCAAAGGAGCTTGTTGCTTTCTGCAAGTAGGTTTGGATTAGGAGGGAACTAATTGTCCACTATAATCCGCAATAGAATGGTGTAGCAGAATGAAATAACGGGTCCATTGAAAAAAGTTTCAAAGCCATGATGAATGATTTGGACTTGTTGTTTTTCTTATGGGGGGAGGCATCATAGACAGTCATGTACATTTAAAATAGAATTCCTCATAAAGTTTTAGAATGTATGACTCCTAAAGAAGAATTCTCTAAAAAGAATCCAAAAGTTGGATGCATGAGAATATTTGGTTGTCCTGTATATATTCATGATCCTAAGGATAAGAGGGACAAGCTTAAGACTTTAGGAAATAAAGGCATATTTGTTGGTTACATTAAATCATCAAATATTTATAGAATATACATTCCAAAGTAATGATAGATTGAGGTTAGTCAATATGTCACCTTTGATGAGAAAGTGGAATATTATAAGTCTAAGGAACTAACCATTGATTCCTTAGATGAAGTGAAGAAGGAGAATTCAAGCGAGGAGCATTCGAGTTCTACAAAATGTACTAGAAGGACAGAAGGGCCTCAAGATCCAAAAAACTAGTCGTAGTTCTCGAAATCAAGAAGATACCAACATGGCTTAGATCTACATTAAAAGAGGTAGAAGGACATGTAGCTCTTGATGGAACATCTAGGGAAGTTAACGAACCCAAGATATTTTCTAGCTATGCATCTCTCATGAAAAAACTCATTGATGTAGAACCTTCCACATATGAAGAAGCAACTCGTGAGCAGGTGTAGAAGGAAGAAATGAATGAAGAGTACCAATTGATCATGAAGAATGATGTTTGGGAGATTGTGCCGAGGACTAAAGGGAAGTCAATAGTAACTTCCAAGTGAATCAAGCATGTTGCATATGGTAGTATTGACAAATATAAGGTGTGGTTCGTGGCTAGAGGGTTCGTCCAGAAAGAGGAAGAAAACTATGATAAGACCTTTGCTCCAATTGTGAGATACACCTCGATTAGATCCATCATCTCTCTTGTTTCTTTGTTGGGAGGTAAATTTCACCAGATGGATGTGAATACTTCTTCCCTCAATGGTATGATCAAGGAAGAGGTGTACATAGAGAAACCTCAAGGCTTTGAGGTATATGGAAAGGAATCTCATGTTTGCAAGTTGAAGAAGGCCTTGTATGGACTCAAACAAGCTTTAAGAGCTTTGTATGCTCATATTGACAGTTATATGACGAGACTAGGATTTACTAAGAGTGATGTTGATTCAAACCTTTACTTTAAGGTTGTGAAGAATGCACCTGTTATCTTATTATTGTATGTTGGTGACTAGTTTCTGATACGTACTAAGCCTCTTATCATTTAGTGAAAAAAGCACATGGCTTCTGAGTTTGATGTGAAGGACCTTGGGTTGATGCACTATTACTTGGGATTAGAAATATTGTAGAAACTTGGCAAAGTCTTCCTTGGTTAAGGAAAGTAAGTGTTAGAGATCCTTCACATATTTGGTCTGATGGATTGCAAATCCATGGTGAATCCCATGGTGACTAGCTTGAAGAAGTTAAGAGGCTCTGACTCCATATTGGAAGGTCCATCTATGTAACTATGGCTAATTGGTTCATTGATGTATTTGGTTAACATCGACTCAGACATATGTTTTGTTGTGAACACATTGAGCCAATTTCAGGTTGAACCTAGACATGAGCATTGGATTGAGCAAAGCACATTTTGAGATATATGCATGGTACAGTTAATTATGGCTTGAGATTTGTTGCAAACAAGAATGTACAACTTCAAGGATATACGAATGTTGATTGGGCAGGAAGTGTTGAAGATAGGAAGAGTACCTTGGGAGTATGCTTTAGTTTGGGATCCTCTAAGATATTGTGGATGAGCAGGAAGCAAAGGTCGATTGCACTTAACATTATTGAAGCAGAGTACATTGTAGCCAATGAGGTTTGTACTGAAGTAGTATGGCTTTGGAATTTGTTTGCGAGAATGTTCAGCCAAGAATTGGAATTGATGGTGATACACTGCAATAATCAAAGTTGTGTGAAGCTTTTAGAGAATCCCATGCATCATGACAAGTTGAAGAATATTGAGATCAAGTACCACTACATCCATGACATGTGTAGAGGAGAGAAACAAGGCTCAAGTACATCTCCACCAATGAGAAGACAACTGATGTTCTCATGAAGTCGTTGCTGAGAGACAGGTTCATGTATTTCAGATACAAGTTGGGTCTCATGAAGATTACCCCTCTCATTGAGAGGAATTGATGATATTATTGTAGAATAAATGGACATTCTCCCGATAGGGAGAATGGGCCCAAGAGACCCAGAATGCTCACCATGTAGGGTTGAGTGAGTGTGTCTTGGAGGAGGACATTGATCACACACCAGGAATGGTGGAGCAATATCCTAGACCTTGATCACACACCAAGCATGGTGGAGTGAGCTCCTTCAACATCTGGACCTTGATCACACACCAGGAAGGGTTCAGTGAGGTCCTGGACCATGATCACAAAACATGCATGGTGGAGTGAGGTCCTTCAGCATCTGGACCCTGATCACACACCAAGAAGGGTGGAGTGAGGTCCTAGACCCTGACCACACACTGAATAGGGTGGAATGAGTTCCTTTCAACATCTATACCCAATCACCAACCAAGAAGGGGTTGAGTGAGGTCTTGGCCGAGCATGCTCACCGGGAAGGGTGAGTGAGTGCTTGTTAGTTGAGGGTCTTAGCATTTTGGCCTAGGAAGAGGCCATGGGATTTGAGGATCAATCACTTTGGAGGAGTGAGTCTTGATATGTTGATGACATTGACATGGGTTTGGTACCAACACGGATATGGCCACTGGCAGATGTTGATGATATATGATGATGTTGATGATGATGGATAACCTTTTTCTTTAGAGAAATTTGTCAATTTGAGAACACATATGACAATGATTATGAATACCTCCCTAGCTAAGAGGGAGTGTTGAATTTGTAACTATGGTTGGTCTAATGAAAAAATGTAGCAAGAAAGGTCAATTTGACTTTATCCTTAGTCAAATTGAGTAAATTGAATTTCCACATCAATAGGACAACTTGGAGGCAGCTAACTAGTGTGACATGGATCTTGTCACTCAATTAGCTCAATAAATTTGAGTTAGAGGGCTTGGAGTTAAGTTATGCATGTTTGAATGCAAAATTTTAGTAATCCAATTTATTTATTTTTAGTTGTATTCAGTTAATTTACCTTTAACTATTGATAGAATCAATTGAAGGTCATTTGCGTAGTGGGACAATAGTCTAACTCAAATATTTTCCAGTGAACTGATCAATCAACCCAAAATAGCTAGTGCATGCAAGGAATTTGAGTTCCTCATTTGAACTGGATATGACAAGGCAGTGTAACATCAGTTATAAACTAGTTTTGAGTGTACAGGTGTTGCATGAGGTCAAGTGATCCATCCTTGGGAATTGGCTATCAATTTGGAGGAAATTCCTATTTCTTAGGGGCTAAGCAGAGAGAACAATTATGCTTTTTCACGTTGTGCTCATAGTTGGAGCAGACAATTGTAATAGTTTATCTATTCAACTTATTAATGCAAATAGGCTTGAGGGGTTTTTCCCAGTTGGGTTCCCCTAGAAATCACTGTGTATTTTTTGTTTTTTTATTGCATGTTTATGCATGATATTCTAAATTGTGGTTTCCATTCAGTAGAATAGAATTGTGTCTCTTATTTTTCAATTTGAAATCTTGAGCAATTGTGATTTCTATCAAATTTTTACATGGTACCAAAGCCCTGAAATCACATTAAAACCAGTATTTCAAACTTGACTCTTAGGAATTTTGAAGTAGCAGCTTCAGTGAAACATTTTTTCTTCAGGACTGGGAGAATGTCTTTCAACGGGATGAGATTGGAGTATGCCCTAGAGGGTAGCTCTAATTTCATATAGTAGAAGGATCGAATGGAAGCAGTGCTCAATGACAATGGTGTGTTGGGATATGTTAAAACTGACATTGCAAAAATCCAGCAGTTTGATGCACAACAATTATTCCAATTGAAGAAGGATGTTGCAAAGGCCGGGAGAATTATTTTGGAAGGTTTGAGAGACCATGTGGTCTCAAATCTTCATGGAAAAGAGACACCATTTTTTATGTGGAAGACATTGACTGAGTTATTCGAAAATAGTAGTGACCATAGAAAATTGGCCCTAAAAGAAAAACTTCAAAAGATAAGAATGCAGAAGAATGATATTATTCCATAATATATCTTCAGGTTTGCTCAAGTTTATGATGAGCTTGGAGGGGGTGGGGTGAATGTTGCAGAAGATGACCTAGTGAGCGTAGCTCTTCTAGGCCTTCCAAAATCCTAGCATAGATACCAGGACTCTGTAAATGGAAGGGAAAAATTACCAAATTGGGAAAGGCTATGGTCTGATTTGTTTCAAGAAGAGTTCAGGAGAAATAACAGAGATGGAACATCATCCAAAGCTAAGGATGAAGAGAATTTTGCCTTAGAGCAAAAAGTGAAGAAGACCCATATCAAACTTGAATCCAACCAAAATAATGGCAAGAAGAAAAACTTGAGCAAGATAAAATGCTTCCATTGTTAGGAATTCGGAACTATGAAACAAAATGTCTACACAAAAATTCTACCAAGAAGCCTTCAGGAGGAGTAGGAGGTGAATCACTGGCTTCACAATTCGAATTAAACTTCACCCTAATAGCATGCATGGCCAATTCTGTTATGGGGAGTGTGTAGTACCTTGATTATGGTGCATCGTTCCATATGACAGGGTGCAAGGATTTTTTCAGTAGCTTGGAGGAGAATGATCTCTAGATGCATATCAAATTGGGGGATGCTAGGAGGTATAGTGCTATAGAAATTGGAATTGTCACCTTTGAGAGGGAGAAAGCCTCTCTTCTTCTCCTCAAAGATGTTATGTTTGTACCTGGGCTGAAGAAGAACCTGATCTATGTAGCAGTATTGGAGGATCGTGGCTACGATGTTATTTTCAATAAAGGGAAATCCTATTAGATTTTAAGCTTCTGTGGCTATCTTTTGGAAATTTGCGATTTGGATCATCCACAGTATTGTGTGCATCTTGTCGACCTTTCGAATCCCAACGGGGATCCATCTTCAGGAGAGAAATTTTGAGTGATATATTGAAGGATCTTACTGACCAGAAAAAATAAATACCTAATACATAAAAACAAAAATCCAAGTAATTTTTAAAAACTAAACCTAATCCTACATGAGAATAATTATTAGATTAAATATTTAATTTATTATATTAAATGTAGTTATTTTTTTCTAAGTAATATTAATAACATTTTAATTTATTTCCTAAAGATACTATTTGGGCGAAAGTTACAAACCTTCAAACTAATTTATTTTATCAAACTTTTTATTTAATATGTAATAAATTAATATCTTATAATAAGAAATTGTTTAATGTATTTAGTTCATAGTAAATAAAAGATTTCAGTTTATTATCTAATAAGTGAAACTTTTATTTTTACTATGAACTAATGCATTAAAACAATTTTCTTATTATAAGATATTATTTATTACATATTGATAAAATAAATTAGTTTTGAAGGTTTTGTAACTTTCGCCCAAATTAGAATTTAGGAAATAAATTAAAATTGTTTACTTAGTAATAAATAACTACATTTAATATAATAAATTAAATATTTTAATATATTAATTATTTTTACGCAGGCTTAGGTTTAATTTTTTTAAATTAGTTGGCTTTTTGTTTTTATGCAATAGGTATTTATTTGTTCTGGTCAGTAAGCTCCTTCAATCTATCACTCAAAATTTTTGTCCTAAAGATGGATCCTCGTTGGGATTCGAAATGTCAACAAGATGCACACAATATTGTGGATGATCTTAATCACAAATTTCCAAATGGGAAATCATTTCTGAGACACATAGCTATCGGGAAAGGGAAGCATATCAGGGTTCGTGTGAAGAACCTATACAAACTTGAGGTGGGAGATTGCATTGCATTGAGAAGTAAGGCTGAAAAAGTGCAAAGTCGATATGCTGGAGAAATCTAGTACATGAGATTGGGTCATCTACACCATGGTTCCTTAAAAATCATGCAACAAATTACCATCGATCTCCCTAAAGGCTTCTTTGATCAGTAGGACATCTGCAAAGGTTAAACATTGGGGAAATATTTACTAATAATAAATTAAATTTATTAATTTAGTTCATAGTAAAATAAAAGATTTCACTTATTATTTGATAAATAGATTAAATAATTTTCTTATTAAAATATATTCATTTATTACATATTAAATAAAAAGTTTTATAAAATAAATTAAATAAAAAGTTTTGTAAAATAAATTAGTTTGAAGGTTTGTAACTTTTGCTTAAATTAAAATCTTTAGGAAATAAATTAAAATTGTTATTAATATACTTAGTAATAAATAACTACATTTAATATAATAAATTAAATATATTTTAATCTATTAATTATTCTTATGTCGGCTTAGGTTTAGTTTTTAAAAGTAGTCAGTTTTCTGTTTTTATGCATTAGGTATTTATTTGTTCTGGTTAGTAAGCTCCTTCAATCTATCAATCAAAATTTTTGTCCTGAAGATGGATCCCCGTTGGGATTCGAAATGTCGACAAGATGCACACAATACTGTGGATTATCTAAATCACAAATTTCCAAAAGGGAAATCCTTTCTGAGACAAATAGCTACCGGAAAAGGGAACCATATCAAGGTTCGTGTGACGAAACTATACAAACTTGAGGTGGGAGATTGCATTGCATTGAGCAGTAAGGCTGAAAAAGTGCAAAGTCGATATGTTGGAGAATTCTATTACATGAGAATGGGTTATCTACACCATGGTTCCTTAAAAATCATGCAACAAATTACCATTGGTCTCCCTAAAGGCTCCCTTGATCAGTAGGATGTCTACAAGGGCTAAACATTGGGGAAATATGTCAAATCCAATTTCAATGTTCGAGATAGCAGAGTAGATACAATCTTGGAGTGAGTCCACTCTGATGTTTTTGGACCCTTTTCTACAACCTCCACAACAAAACATAAGTACTATGTTATTTTTATTGATGATTTCTCTAGAAAATGTTGGATGTTCTTCATGCGGAAGAAGGATGAAGTTTTCTCAAAATTTGTTAAATTCAAGGCATTGGTTGAGCATTTAATTCAAGGCATTGGTTAGGAAGGAGACTAGGAAAGAAGGTGAAGGCTCTCGGGGGTGAAAATGGAGGTGAATTTGTTTCGCATGCCTTCAAGTATTTTTGTGTGAAAGAAGGTATTAGAAGGGAACTGATAGCGCCCCATAACCCACAGCATAATGGGGTAGTTGAGATGAAGAACAAGAGCATAGTGGGAGAGGAAAGGGCCATGTTGCATATCAAGGGCTGCCATTACATCCATGGGAAGCAACATGCAACACAATGGTCTACTTTCAGAACCAAATTCCTCATAGAATACTTGGTATGATCACACCAGAGGAAGATTTCTCTGGGAGAAACACTGATGTGTCCCATTTCAAAAATTTTGGAGCTTCAGTTTATTGTCATGTCTCCAAGGATTTGAGGAAGAAACTTGAGCCTACAATAGACTTGGTAGTTTTTGTAGGATACACCTAAACTCCACACAATTACCGGGTGTATTTGCCTTCACTGAGGATGGTGGTTGTTGTGAGGAGAGATGTCAATTTCGATGAGAAGGATATGAGATGCTCTCTAGAACAAGAGCTAAGTATCCCACTAGATCAAGAGCTTCTATCTCAAAGTAGGAGCCTCGGGATGAGCTTCAGAAGGTTTTGGAGCAACCACATGTAGTGGAGAAGACAGGAGGCATAATGGAGGCACCCACTCAACCATAATCTTCCAAAGCGGGGCAAAAGAGAACCAGAGTAGCTGATAAATTATTGCAAGATGCAAGGGAGAATGTGGGATCCCCCACATCACAACATAGACAAAGGAGGTCACATGATAGGTACACTAGTTACATGGCTCTCATGACTAAGCTTATTAAGACAAAGCCTTCTTCATTTGAGGAAGCAATTTCTCAAACTTTTTGGGTTGATGCCATGTTGGAAGAATATGAATCCATCATGAAGAATAGTGTATGGGAGTTGGATCTACAAAGTGAAGTATGAAGCTGACAGGAGCATCGAGAAGTACAAGGCCATATTTGTGGCCAAATGATTCTCTCAGATAGAGGAAGTGTACTATGAGGAAACTTTTGCACCAGTTGCAAGATATTCCCCAATTAGATCCATTCTATCTTTGGCTATGCAGATGGGGTGGAAAATCCACCAGATGGATTTGAAGACCTCCTTTCTCAACGATGTTGTTGGGGAGGAAATTTACATAGAGCGGCCATAAGGATTTGAGACATATGATCAAGATTCACATGTGTGCAGACTCAAGAGAGCATTATATGGTCTCAAACATGCACCCCAAGCATGGTATACTCAGATCGACAGTTATCTTAGTGGATTGGGCTTCACCAAAAGTGAAGCAAATGCGAACCTCTATCACATTGTGGTAGATGGTAAGTTTCTTATTCTTGTTTTATATGTTGATGATTTAATATTGACAGGTGACAAGCAATTGATCCACTCTTGCAAAGAGGATCTTGCAAGGGAATTTGAGGTGAAAGACATGGGCCTCATGCATTACTTCCTCGGGATGAAAGTATGGCAAGGTGATGATGAATTTTTTGTGTCTCGGGGGAAGTAGGCCTCTGAAATACTTCAAAAATTTCACATGGAGAATTTCAATCCCATGGACACACCTCTAGCTACACACTGGAGGAAGGAGAATGCCACTTCAAGTGAAGAGGCTGATGCTACCATTTACATGAATCTTGTGGGGCCTTTGATGTATCTTGTGAACACAAGACCCGACATGTGCTATGTATTAAACCAAATGAGTCAAGCTATGGTGAGGCCTACCAAATTGTATTGGAAGGCAACAAAGCATGTGTTATCATACCTAAAAGGCACTACCAAGTATGGATTATGGTACAAAAGTGTTGAAAAATGTGTAACTAGGTTCGGTCTTCATAAGTATGAAATGTATTCTTGTAAATATAAATGAAACATAAATTATATTATTATTATTGGAGCATGGGTTTCATGCTCAAGTTCTTTTATTTTATAAGTCAAGCACCCATTAAGTGCTTCTAGGATTTGTCTTAAGTAGAAGAGTCATTATCATATATGGAAGACCCTATGGGCACATTGTAAATTGTAAATAAAAAATTATTTTGTCTTGAACATGTCAAAATACCTCCAAGATCAAGTTGGCCTAATAAGTTGTCAAGTCGGCCTAGATGAAGAGCCACATCCACCCTTAAAGAAGCCTATATATAAGAGGAACGCGTCCACCATTTGGATCACTCACTCTCTCATCTCTTAAGCAAAGAAGTAGAAGAAAAATAAGTTGAAGAAGGAAGTGCGAAGAAGAGGAATTCAAAGAATTCGAAGTGTTTTTTGGGCCTTATCTATTCTTCTGGAAAGATCGAAGTCAGGGTTTCTACATTGGAGCTTATGGGGTTCAATTTTGGAAGCAGAAGAGAAGGGAAGGAAAGTGAAGGTCTCTTAGGGCATCTTACTAGCCCTAGGGCTCAAATCAAGGCAAGCGAAATCAAGAGGAAGGCTATTAGAGAGAGATCAAAGTCTCCTAGAGAAACAACAGCAATTGCAGCAGTTGATGGGAGCAGAATTTCAGATCTACTTGGAGGTCGAAGATATTGTAGTAGGAGGTCGCAGTAGACTTGATCTTGGAGGGTATTTGTCTGAGTCTAGGTCATGGTATTCGTCAATTGAAATATCTGAAAGATAAAGAATAGATTTACAACTTTTCCCCTCAAGAGGAGGGGTTTTGGCCCTGGCTTGTAGCCTATATACTGTGTCATTGTTCTTACTTTTTTGGTATCTATTTGATGTATTGCACATTGGAATATTAAAGAACAAAGCTAATAAGTAAAAGGTAACACAAACAATTATCAAGTTAAGAGAGTTAACATATTCATTTCCCTATTGAATTCTCAACATGGTATCAAAGCTTTGGTTCTCTAAGGGCATCATGAAGATCTCCTCTACAATGAAGAAGTACATCAAGAAAATTGCAAGCCATCTCAAGAAGGGTATCAAGGAAGCATGGAGTTTCTTATTCTCTTCAAAGATGGCATCAATCAATGAAAGGGATGAAGTTCTCTTCTCGGCTCTTTCTAGTACATTCCAAGATGAAGACATATGGGTAATTGATAGTGGTGCATAAAGGCACATGACTAGTCACTCTAACCAATTGAAGACATTATCAAAAGGAAAATTCACTTACTCTGTGTAACTTGGAGATAACAAAATCTATCCAGTGAAGGGAATTGGATCAACTTCCATAAAACTCAAGGATGGAAGCAACATCCACCTCAACAACATTCTATTTGTTCCAGGTTTGCATAAAAAAATTACTTTTTATTTCAAGTTTGGAATATAAAGGAGATAGAGTAGCCTTCATTGATGGAAAAGTAGTTGTTTTTGGAAAATACTCAAGCATAGATCAAGCTAAAGTTATTGATATCCAAGAAGGAAGGTTTTATAGATTAATATCTCTTGTAAACCAAGCCCTAGTTTACACTAAGATTAGTCCATGTGAACTTTGGCTCAAAGGTTTGGTCATATACATTTCAAAATACTTCCAACTTTAAGTTCAATAGTAGATGGAATATCGAATTTGAAGGAAGATCATGAAGGTGTCTGCAAGGGATGTGCTTTGGAAAAAATACCTAGAGACCATTTGGAAGCAATGCTTCACGGTCGAAAGAAATCTTGGATCTCATTCACTCTGATGTGTGTGGCCCTATGACTCCAAAATCACTTGGAGGCCATCTATATTATGTCACATTTATAGATGATCATTCAAGAAAGACCTGGGTTTACTTAATGAAAACCAAGGATGAAATATTTACAAAATTTCAAAAATTCAAGGCTGAAGTGGAGAACCTTACAGAAAGAAGAATCAAGATACTAAGATCTGATAATGGAGGAGAATATACATCCAAAGATATTATAACATTCTGTAAGGAGTCCGGGATTAAGATGGAGTTGATAGTCCCACACAATCCCGAACAAAATGGAGTCGCAGAAAGAAAGAACAGATACATTAAAGAAAGTGTAAAAGAAATGTTAAATGATGAATATCTACCTAAGTTTTTGTGGGGAGAGGCAACAAATACAATAGTCTACATTCAAAATCGATGTCCTCACAATTCTCTAGATAACAGGACTCCGGAAGTAATGTTCTCTGGGAGGAAACGATCTGTATATCATCTTTGGATCTTTGGGTGTCCTGTGTATATTCATATACACAAGGACAGAAGAAAGAAGTTGGATCCTTCCAGTATGAAAGGCATATTTGTGGGATACAGTAACTCATCGAAAGCTTATAGAATCTATATGAATATGGACATCACAATGAAGTTAGTTGTGATGTCATATTTGATGAGAGTATAGCATTCAAGAAGTTAAAAGAAATTTCTATAAATTTTGATGATGAAGAACTTTCGATATTTGAGGAGGAAGTTGACAAGGAAGGAGAAGAATCGCACCATGAAGAAGAAGGACCTAGTGAACCTGTTCAACCCGTGGTTATTCTAAAAACAATGAAAATACATAATCGGTTGAAATCCACACTACTTTATGCAGAAGGTCATGAGGCAGTGCAAGGATCATTTAGAGAAAGTAAGAGACCCAAGAAATATTATGGGTATGTTGCATACATGACAAAATTAATAGAAGCATAACCATCCATCTTTGAAGAGGTTGTAGAACATCGAGAATGGAAGGATGCCATGAATGAAGAGTATCAATCTATAATGAAGAATGGAGTCTAGGAGATCGTACCTTGGACTGAAGACAAATATGTGGTTACTTCCAATTGGAAATATAAGATCGATCATGCAGCTAATGGAAGTATAGATAAGTATAAAGAAATATTTGTGTCTAGAGGGTTCCCTCAACTTGAAGCCATTGACTACGAAAAAAAAAATCTCCAACAAGATATACAACGATTCAATCATTAGTCTCTCCAGCAGCATCGATGGGATGGAAAATCCACCAAATGGATGTCTAGACTATGTTTTTGAATGGCACTATAGATGAAGAAGTCTATATAGAACAACTCTTTGGATTTGAAGTCAAAGATAGGAAGGCATATGTTTTCATATTGAAGAAAGCATTATACGGCCTCAAGCAAGCACCAAGGGCATGGTATGCTAGAATGGATTCATACCTACAGAGAATAGGTTTCACAAAAAAAATTGATGACTCGAACCTTTATATTAAGGTTGTAAGCAATGAACCTATAATTATTCTTATGTATGTAGTTGATATTCTCTTGACAGGGGTAGAAGATCGAATTGAAGAATGTAAGAAGAAACTGGCAGCAGAATTTGACATGAAGGATCTTGGTCTAATGCATTACTATTTGGGACTAGAAGTCTAGCAAGGACCAAATGAAATGTATTTGGGTCAAGGAAAGTATGTGATCGAGATTCTAAAGAAGTTCAACATGATGGATTGTAAACCTATGACCACTCCAATGATCATAAACTTAAAGATACTGAGGAGTTATAAATCAATCCCTGTGGATCCTTCTAGGTATATACAACTTGTTGTCTCATTGATGTACTTGGTGAATACTCAACCAAACCTATGTTTTGCAGTAAATGTACTTAGTCAATACCAAGTGGAGTTGAAGCATGATCATTGGATAGCAGCAAAGCATATTCTGAGATATCTGCGAGGAACCATCAACTACTATCTGAAATGTGATAGAAAGAATGATGTCCAATTGATTGGTTATATAGATTCCGACTAGGGAGGTAGTGAACGAGATGGAAGAAGCACTACGAGAGGATGTTTCAGTTTAGGATCCTCCATGGTCTCATGGATGAGTAGAAAGCAAAACACCATTGCTTTGAGTAGTGTTGAGGCTGTATATGTTGCAGCATGTGAAGTAAGCAGAGATGAAGTAGGGTTAAAGAAGTTGCTATTCGACTTGTTTGAAGGACCAATGAACCCTACAATGATACTTTGTGATAATACCAATTGTATTCGTTTGTTTGAGGATCTAGTGTTTCATGGAAAGACAAATCATATCAACAACAAGTATCACTATATTGGAGAGCTAGTACAAAATGGTGTGTTTAACCTACAATATATCTCCACTTACGAACATGTAGTTGACATATTAATGAAATCACTTCCAAACAAGAAGCTTGTATACTTAAGGGGAAATCTTGGTTTGGTAGATTTTTCCTCCCTAATTGAGAGGGAGAGATAGACACTACATTCTTGTCTTCATTTGGAAAGAAAGAATGGTAGGGAATTCAAGACAAGAGTAGTTGTGGATCGATATTCTTTGAGGATTATCTACCCAAGATAAGAATAGTCTAATGGGAGGTCATACTCTATGAACACCCAGGTGGGGTATGTACCTTGGGGGGCAATGATGATGGTGTCTATACACCATTGATCTCACAAGCATTGTGCTATAATCTTGTGGAGAGAAAGAGTTGTTAGTCAAGGCCTTTCTATGTGACAATGCTAGTTAATATGATGCTAGACAAATGGGTTACCAACCTGACTCTTCTTATGAGATCTCTTCAGATTGAGAATAACCATGTACCTCTTATGAATACCTCCCTAGTTAAGAGGGAGTGTTGAAAAATGTGTAACTAGGTTCGGTCTTCATAAGTATGAAATGTATTCTTGTAAATATAAAATGAAAAATGAATTACTATTGTTCTTGGAGCATGGGTTTCATGCCCAAGTTCTTTTATTTTATAGGTCAAGCACCCATTGAGTGCTTCTAGGATTTTTCCTAGGTAGAAGAGTCATTATCATATATGGAAGACCCTATGGGCACACTGTAAATTGTAAAGAAAAAATTATTGTGTCTTGAAAGTGTCAAAATGCCTCCAAGATCAAATCAGCCTAATGAGCTGCCAAGTCGGCCTACATGAAGAACCACATCCACCCTTGAAGAAGCCTATATATAAGAGGAACTTGTTCTCCATTTGGATCACTCACTCTCTCATCTCTTAAGCAAAGAAGTAGAAGAAAAAGAAGTCAAAGAAGGAAGTGCGAAGAAGAGGAAGTTGAAGAAGTTGAAGTGTTTTCTAGGCCTTATCTATTCTTCTAGAAATATTGAAGTTAAGGTTTCTACGTTAAATCCTTTGGGGTTCGATTTTGGAAGCAGAAGAGAAGGGAAGGCAGGAAAAAGTCTCTTAGGGAATCTCGCTATCCCTAGGACTCAAATCAAGGAAAGAAAAGTCAAGAGGAAGGCTATTAGAGGGAGATCGAAGTCTCCTAGAGAAACAATAGTAATTTCAACAATTGCTGGGAGTAGATTTCCAGATCTACGGGGAGGTCGAAGATATTGCAGCAGGAGGTTGTGGTAGACTTGATCTTGGAGGTTATTTGTCTGAGTCTAGGTCATGCTATTCGTCAATTGAAAGATCTAAAGATAAAGGAGAGATTTATGGGTTTTCCCCTCAAGAGGAGGGGTTTTGGTCTTGGCTTGAAACCTATATATTGTGTCACTGTTCTTATGGTTTTGGTATCTTTTTGATGTATTTCACATTAGAATAATAACGAACAAAGCTAATAAGCAAAAGGTAACAAAAACAGTTATCAAGTTATGAGAATTAACATATTCGTTGCCCTATTGAATTCTCAACAAGGAGAACAGAGGGAGTGAAGATTCAAGGCTTCACTGATGCATATTGGGCAGGAATTCCATCAGACAGGAAAAGTACTTTAGGTGTTATCTTCAGTGTTGGGTTCATAACTATTTCCTAGTACAACAGGAAGCAAAGGCCTATGGCACCCAGCTCAGTAGAGGTTGAATACATGGTTGCAAGTCAAGCAACATGTGAGGCCATATCGAGGAAGAAAATACTTGTGGAACTTTTTAGTCAGGAGATAGATCTGATAGTGATATATTTTGAAAATCATAGTTACATTAAGCTCTCTGAGAATCTAGTATTTCATGACAGGTCCAAGCACATTGATATCTAGTATCATCATTTACAGGACTGTGTGCAGAAGAGAATTATGTTGCTATGATACATTCCAACCGAGGAGCAGGATGTTGACAACTTGACAAAGGCATTTTCAAGAGGTAAATTCGAATTCCACAAGTACAGGATAGGGGTGGTGAAAAATCCCTTTCTTACTAAGAGGGAGTGTTGAAAAAATGTAGTAAGCAAGGCCCAATTTGACTTTAGCCTTAGTCAAATTGAGTAAATCAAATTTCCACATCAACAAGACAACTTGGAGGCAATTAACTAGTGTGACATGGATATTGTCACTCAGTTAGCTCAATAAATTTGAGTTAGAGGGCTTGGAGATCATTTATGCATGTGTGATTGCTAAATTTTAGAAATCAAGTTCAATTATTTCCAGTTGTATTCAATTAACTAACCTCTAACTATTGATAGAGTCAGTTGAAGGTCAATTGTGCAATGGGACAACAGTCTAACTCATGGATCTATCAGTTAACTGATCAATCAGCCCAAAATAGTTAGTGGATGCAAGAAATTTGAGTTCCTCAGCTAAAGCGGAGATGACAAGGCAATCTAACATCAGTGATAAACCAGTTTTGAGTGTACAAGTGTTGAATGAGGTCAGGTAATCCATCCTTGGGAATTGTGCAATCAATTTGGAGGAATTCCTATTTTTGGGGGCTAATTTCCTCAAGATTTGCACAAGGAAGTAGGAGGATTAGTGAGAAAATAATTGGTTGTGTTGACCAAATTTTCTCATTGAGCAAAGAGAACAATTATTCTTTTGCAGGTTGTGCTCAGAAATGGAGCAGGAAATTGTAATAGTTTCTTTATTCAAATGATCAATGCAAAGAGGCTTGAGGAGTTTTTCCCGGTTGGATTCCCCTAGAAATCATTGTGTATTTGTGGTTTTTCTTATTGCATGTCTATGCATGTTGTTCTAAATTGTGGTTTCCATTCCGCATATCATTAGAGTAGAATTGTGTCTCTTGTTTTTCAGATTAAAATCTTGAGCAATTGCAATTTGTATAAAGTTTCTACACGACCTTCATAATGTATATTTGGTCACTTGACGTACTTGTATTTATCATTGTGAACCAAATTATAAAGGATAGAGTCAAAGAAACTTTACTTTAATTCAATGTCCCATTGCAACTTTTTAAAGATGAAAAATTGAATTTTTGAAATGTAAATTTTGGCTCCAAAAGTGACAATTCAACTTCCCTCCAAGTCAAGTCAGCCCAAGCCAAGACAGACTACTATATAAAGGAAACTCGACCTCCTCCATTTGAGCATTCATAGTCTCTCACACGAGACAGTTTCTAGGCAAGAAACGAAGGACAAGAAGGACGAATAGGAAGAATAGAACAATGATTTCTTTCATTTCTCTTGAAATTTGCACATGTGGATGGCTATTCTCTATGTGGTTCGCATTTTTTTGGGGCAATTGTTGCAAGGGATTGAAATTTCTGGGGCAACTGGCAATTGCAAGAGGACCAAAATTCTAGGTCAAACAGGCAGATCAAATTGATGGCTCAAAATGGGTGACTTTGACTAGGTTTGACCACAGGGCTAGGTGTGTCTCTCATTGAACAAGAAAAATTTCTCTATTGAAAAAGGTTGTTGGGTTTTTCACCTTAGTGGGTTTTCCCAAGGTAAATCTTGTCTTATTTTGTGCATTGTGATCCCTATTGTTCTATTGTTATTTATGGTTGATTTTTTTAAGTATAATTGCTTAATGATATATTGGAATAAGTTAAAAGAAGATCCACATCAGAAGTAATTATTAGAATTTCATAAATGTTGTGCATATTGCACTAAGAAAACCAACAAAAGATTAAGAAATTAATCAAAATCAATTCATAGATGTCAAAATCCCCCAAGGCAGTTGCAATATGCAATCTAAATAAATTGAAAGTTCCAATAATTAAAAATAAAAAAATTTACTAGATTCCTATAAAAAATGACAAAAAGAAACACTAAGAAATGTCAAAATCATTGGTTATCTCTCCTACTATAAAGAATATGTATATGTTTTTCTCAAGCTATCACCATTAGCTGAAACTGTAAATAAATATAAACAAATAATATAATTACAATTCATGCATCTAATAGAACTATAACTTGGATTAAATAAATGGAGGTGAAAATCCTTTTTTTTCAAGAAATAAGACTAGTTTGTAACATGCCCAACCTCTTTTGTACTCCTCTTAAGGGGATGTGGTACAGAGTAATAGCTCAAAACTACCCTTTTGATGTGTTCTACGCTGGAAACAGTGCATACAAGGATTAAAAATGTAATTATGAAACCTGCAAATGAAGGAAAATCCTTCGAATGCAAGCCTACTGCATACACCCAAAATAAGAATCTCATAATGCATTTCAAGATAATCTACAACATATTATTTTGCCCAAATTATTCATGCTCAACATTCATACATAGCATAAGTAAGCAATAAGAGAATATGCAACGCTAACCTGTAAAAGTGATAGCTTTTGCATATCCAAAAACAACAAAGATGTACTCTTATTTTTTGATAATTCTCCATCAAATGGCTGCAAACAATGATCATTCCACCCAACCATAGGTACTATTAGAAAGACCATGCTTGAGCTATGGCTATGAATCCAACAAGGCAAATTTGCATGTGGAGTGGCTCTAATCTTTCACACTCCAACACAATTCCCAAATTTCACTAACAAGGAATTAACAATGTAGACCTTTCTAACCACAACAATCCCATTCAACTAGCTTCTTTTCCTTAACATGCACAACAAGAACAATGGGATCCCCTTCTCTACCACACAATTGCTTAGGCTATCCCCCTTCGCTCTAGTGCTCCAATGCACATTTTCCAAGGAATCTTTACTATTAAGAACCAAGGACTTCCAATGGTGACAAGGGTTTTCATTTCTTTCAACAATAACTCTTAGTTATGTTTACACATTTGCATCACATGAATCCTCTCTAGATTAGGCTAGGCATCTAGGTATGAGAGACTTTAGAGACGAGTAAAGTGAACTTGAAGGGATCACAAAATAGGACCAACCCCAATATTAGATTATATATTACATGAGAAAATAAAACCATGTGCCTCATAACAAGTCCATGCATCCTTGTTTACGGACAAGTAATCTCAAGCTAAGTCAATAATAATTGGACATGAATACAATGTTGAAACTTAGGTTAAGGTCATCGTAGCCCCTTAGGAACTCTTTCTTCCCCCATTGTGGACTAATAGCCCTCTTTAATCTTGGTCTTCGTTTTGTAGTGCATTGATATGAATTATATTATATCTATAATATATATTCTTACAACTCATTTTTGTAATTTACTCAATCCACATATGTTTAGGCTCACAACCAATTCAACTTAACATATACATTCATAATCTAGATCAACACTAAAGTGTTATATTTCCTTCCCTCTTCGCTTTTGTACCATCCTCAATGCAACTTTCAACCTTTATATATTAATACATACAACTAGAACAAAACTGGTATGCTTCTTGCACCACATCCTCTTACTCCCATGAGCTTCCTAAGAGATAGAATGCACCCATTGGAATTTACTTGCACTATGTTCCTATTCTAGAGCATTGTTAGTATCATGTTCTAGAACTCTCCCTCGAGTTCCACATGGATCAAAACCCAATCAATGACATGGTTAGGATCATGCACATAGTTCTTTAATGAGGATGTGTGAAATCACCATGAGCTTTTATGTTAGTAGGCAAAGCAATCTTATTTGTAACTAACCCTATTCTATCCAAAATTGCATAAAGTCCACAATATCTTCAAGCAACCTTATAGCACATCTTCTAAGTTTTAATGAGATTTTGTTTGTTTTAGCTCTTAAAATACATGCTTCCCAACCAAGAATTCTTTTTGTACTCTTCCTTTATCTACATAGCTCTTTTGGTTGCCATATGCTACTTCCATATTCTACTTAATCTTAGCCATATATTCTTGTATTTCCTTCAACAATTTTGGTTATCCCAACATCCTAGGGTGTTATACTTCCTGCAATACAAGCTTCAAATAATCTGATCTTCAAAGAGACATTATGTCCATTACTGCATGCAAGCTCCACTGGATGAAATAGTCCTCCCACTTGGATGGCTTGGCCATCACACAAATTTCCAACATATCTCTAATTACTTACCCTCTTTGTTTGCCCATATGTCTATGAATGGTATGTGCATTTGAATTCAAATTAATTCCAAGGCCTTTGAATAACCCCTTCCAAAAGTTTGAAGTGGACTTTGAATCTTTGTCTAAAGCATTGGTTTTAGGTATTCTATGCAATCTAGCAACTTCTTTCATGTAGATTTCTGCTATATTCATTACTTTATAGGTTGACTTAATTGGAATAAAGTGAACAACAAACATTTGTCAAATTTTGCACCACCACCATGATGGACCCATTACCTCACTACTTTTGGTAAGCTAGTTGTGGACTTTGAACCTTTGTCTAAAGCATTGGTTTTAGGTATTCTATGCAATCTAGCAACTTCTTTCATGTAGATTTCTGCTATATTCATTGCTTTACGGGTTGACTTAATTGGAATAAAGTGAACAACAAACATTTGTCAAATTTTGCACCACCACCATGATGGAGTCATTACCTCACTACTTTTGGTAAGCTAGTTATGGAGTCAATAGTTAGTGTTTCTCACTTTCATTTTGGCAATGGCATTGGTTGTAGTAATCCAATTGGATGTCCATCCTCAACTTTTACTCAGTGGCATTCCATGCATCTTGTTTAGTACTCTGCGACATCTCTTCGCATTTATGGCCAAAACTATTACTTCTTTACCACTACAATATCCTCCTTTTGGTATCTAGGGTTATAGGACATGGGACACTATGCATTTAATTCAAAATAAGCTTATTCAATTGACATGAATTGGGAATGTAAACTTGGGTTTTATGCACAAAAATTCCATCATCTTCAATCTTGTACCCTTAATATTTACCCAGAGTGGTTTGCTATTGCAGACCTTCCTTCACCTAAAGGTAGTGCCACTCTAATACCCTTCTCTAACATCCCTGGCCTCCTTTGTACTCTTGTTGTCGAGATGAGGTACTCAGTGACAACTCAAAACTTCCCTATTGACGCATTCTAAAGTGTAAACAAGCATGCACAAACATAATTTAACTATTAATATTAAGAATGAATGCAAATCCTTCCATTGCAATGAGGAATCCCGTAGTGTATTTCAACATAGTTACAACTTATAATTTTATACTAATTTTTCATGATCTGCTTTCATTCACAACATAAATATAAATTTGCAATTTCAACAATTAAAGCAATTATTTTTTCTCAGAATTCTTCCCCCCAATGGATGCAAATGAATACCATTCCACCCAAGCACATAGGCACTTTTATCACAAAGGCCACAATTAAGCCAAGGCAATGAATCCACATGGATGAGTTTTCCCATGGAATGGTTCTAATCCCTTAAACTAAACCTATTCCATTTCATATAGAGGGAACTAACACTATAGACCTTCCTAACCATAGCAGTCCCATTCAACTAATGTGTCTTCCTCCTCTACCTTTTTTGCTAAAGCAACCCCTCAGGCTATCCCCCTTCCCTCCAGTGCTAGGGACCAAGGACTTCCAATGGTGACTAAGATTTTCTTCCCTAGTAGTAATAACCCTTAGTTATGGTTTTAGGCATTTGTGTCTCAACAATTCTCTTCAGATAGGCATCCAAAGCACGACAACGTTCAGGGCAGCAAAAGTGAACTTGGAAGAATAACAAATCGGAGAAACCCCTGTTTGCCAAAATCTTGGATTGCATGACAAAATGAGACCATGTGCCTCATAACAAGTCCATGCATCCTTCTTTAAAAAGGACCAATCTCATGGTAGGTATGGTAGGTGAGCAATAATTGAGCATGGATACAAGGTCAAGACTTGGGTTAAGGCCCTCTTAGTCCCTCAGGTCCCCTTTCTTCCACTTCCCTAGACTCATAGACCCCTTTTCTTGGAATTCCTTGCTTGCCACCTATTAATGGAATTTATATAACAATTTATAATGTAATGGAATTTATATAATATTTATAATGTAGATTCTTACAACTCAATTGGCATACTTTACTCATTCCACGTGTCCAAGCTTACAGCCATTTCAACTTTACATATACATATTTTGGAACAAACAGTTCCATCATGAAACAGAGTTACATCAATTTAAAAAGATTTCAAGGAATTCCTTCCTCCAAAAAAAACTAAAATGTTAAATTCTAATAAACGTCATACTTTACTATTCCACATATGTCCAAGCTTACAGCCATTTACATATTTTGGAACAAACAGTTCCATCATGAAACGGAGTTACATCAATTTAATTTAACAAGAATTCAAGGGATTCCCTTCCTCCAAAAAAAAACAAAAAATCTAACATTGATCATATGCCCGTAATAAAACACTACTTTGCTAGTTACTATAAACAAAATATTACTTTCCAAGTTACCACAAAGAATTTAAAAAGTAATGCTTTATCCTGCTCTAACGGCACTTGTTTTTAACATTGTCCACAGCAAAACTATGCTCTTTCAGACAATTAGTACGACAGTATAAAGCTTATTGTGGTCCTGCTGCAAGAATCTCTTCGGTAAGCCTACTACTCTTGCCAATTTTATAACCTGTGAATTTCTTAAAATTGCTCCTAAAGAGACCTGCCAACTTTTGCAGGGTTTCCTGATAAGCCTTCTTGTCAGACCACTGCAAAAAAGAGTACAAATCCTCAGCGTGTTTACATATTTTAAAACTATGGAACCCAATAAAAGGAAATTATAGATTTTATGACCATACTAACATCTGAATGCTGATCGAAGAAAATAAAACAATGGAGAATGTGGAGCCGTACTTCAAAAACCAACATCACAACATACCGTGTTCTCAGGGTGCAAAATCTCTGACGGAATGCCCTCAACAACATCTGGAACATGCAGGCCAAAAACAGGCGTTTCCGTATAGTTTGCATTCAGCAAACTGCCATTGTTTATAGCATCTACGATTCTGCGGGTATAAGCAAGCTTCATTCTCTGTCCTACACCATAGCTGCATCATAATTTGTCAAAATTAGGAATGACCCACCATATATTGTTATAAAATAAGTCCCAATCAAACCAATTAGTTACAAATAATATTTTCCCTATAAGATTAGCTTAAATGTATCACAGTACCTCCCACCAGACCACCCAGTGTTAACCAGCCATGCTGTTGTACCATGCTTTTGCATCTTCTCTGCCAGCATTTCTGCATATTTGAATGGATGCAGCATGAGAAATGCAGCTCCAAAACAGGCGGAGAATGTTGCTCGTGGCTCCTTGACTCCTTCTTCAGTGCCTGCTACCTGAAATTATGAAAAAGTTCATAAACACAAGCGATCTCAAGAAGACTGAAAAGGGAATCCTACGTATAAACCCAGTCAATCTTACCAAGGCAGTGTAACCACTGATGAAGTGATACATGGTTTGGAACAATGTCAACTTGCTAACTGGCGGTAGAACACCAAACGCATCACATGCTAGTAGAATGACATTCTTAGGGTGAGGCCCAACACATGGAATCTTTGCATTTTGAATGTACTCTATGGGATATGATGCCCTTGTATTCTCTGCAATTTAAAGCAACGTCAAAGGGAAGATTACCGTAACAAAACATCCAAAAACATAAATATTATCTTTAATAGTTCTAGAACCATAATAATTTGGCAATTCTGAAATTTGCACCAAAAATATTTACACTATATTAGATTATAGCACCAATTGAAGAGAACATCACAAGCCTGTTTTTATTGGTTGAATAATCTTTTCATGTGAAGTTTGAACTGATGAGAAAGTCAAAATGGTTAATGATTGATTGTCATTTTAGTTGCATTTATGACCACATTAATGAAGAATCTCAAGTTGCAAAAATGATACCAGTGATGGAATTGTCTGAGTAATCAACCTCCCTTGTATGCATATCAAATACAACATTCTCCAATACTGCCACAAAATCAAACAAAACATTTATTTTCATAGATAAATACAATCTAAAGAGCTATGCATGAACTCAATGGCATTTGAATCCTGAAATACAAGTAATATCACCAGGCTTAGATTAGCAAAAAAAGAACGGTGTACCCACTGGTTCCAAATTTGATTGCATTCCAGATGTCAGGCTCTTTATCCTTTGAAAGGTCAATACACTTTGCATAGCACCCTCCTTCAATATTTGAGATGCCATTGTCGCTCCAGCAATGCTCGTCATCTCCAATCAAATATCGGTTTGGGTCTGTTGATAGTGTGGTCTTTCCAGTTCCTTCACATAGCCAAGCTTTGTCATTACCCACTCCACCAAAAGATAACAACAAATAAAACAGGGATCCATGAAAATAACTTCAAATAGCTGCTAGAATTTGAAACCTGCAATACCTGATAGGCCAAAGAATAGATTCACATCTCCTTCATTTCCCATATTGCAGCCAGAATGAAGAGATAAAATTCCTTTCTTGGGCATTAGGTAATGCATCAGACTGAATAAGCCCTTCTTCATTTCCCCAGCATATTGGGTTCCAAGAATTACCATTTCTTTTCTGGTAAGATTTAAATCAACGGTGGTGGTAGAATTCATATAATGAGTGAATCGATTGCATGGAAATTGCCCTGCATTATAAATAGTGAAGTCTGGAGTCCCAAACTTCTCTAGCTCTTCAGGAGTAGGACGTATGCACCTATCAAAAACCCAAGAAAATGTTACTACACAAGAACTTGCTTTAGAGGTAATGCCTTCTTTAAAGGTAATGACACCACCTGTAATATATATGAACTTGAGGCACTTGAAACATTATAAAAAAAGAAAAAAAGAAAAAAAATTGATGCCACCATCAAAACATCCAAGTTGAAAACAATAGACTGATCAAATGAAAAAGAAAAAACTCATACTAGAGACTGAACCCACACTACTGAAATATGTAGCTGAATTACATGTTATGCATGAAGAGGGAATGATATGCTCGTGCTGAAATGATGCGCACTTTGAGCTGATGGTCTGGATCCCAGTTCAAGAATTGATCATTCACAAAAACCTGCATATAAGGAAAATGTTAATATGATCACAGTTTATCTTTCGAAGTTGGTGAAATTATACTGAATTCTTGAAAGCTATATAAAATGAACCTAGATGCTCTCCCCACATATACTCATGCAATTAGGCAGATGCAATGAATCATTTTACTCGTATAAACGGTTTTAGCACCCTGATGAGCCAGGCATAGTCAAACGATCATCAGGATGAACTAGTCACAACATGCTTAGGATTTCAATCTTTTTTAATTCATCATGTTGGTGCAAAAGATAGGCCCTAGTGCTAGTAGCAAACTCTCCTGCCAGTCAACAACTGTGAATAAACATGAACTGTGAGCATACCTTATCTAGTGATGTCAAGAAATCCACTGCCCTTTCTCGGTTGACAAGGAATGTGTGCTCATCCATTTCAATGTTTGGTGAGCCTCTGTTAAAAAGAGAAATGTAAAGGGTCAATGATTGAAACAAAAAGCAATGAAAATTCAATTCTCGGAGAATCTTTACTTTCATTCATTCATGTATTAGCGGTACACCACAAGACCAAATACTGCTGATCCGATACGCATTCCATATGGACAGATTATCTTTGTCATTAATCTTCAATCTAATGCCTCTGTTTATGTAATGTTTTCTGATCTCCCATATTAGTATTAGGCGCAGTCGTTTCTTTCCAGGGAGGGTTTCTTCCTCTTTTATATATGCTCCTATTAAACTAGCAAACTTCTTAAGATCTAATAAAATATCAGAAAGTTCAGCTGCTTCTACATTGTTCCGTTGGTTTTCGTTGGAAGTTTGGCTCTATATATAATTGGCTCTGCAGAAAAAATTAGTTATCTGTTGCAGTTTATTGCAGATGAAAGAGGTATCGAGTTTGTTATGGGAAATAGGAGCATATTCTCAGCTAATGATGCATCAGTTTGGCATCAAAGAGACAAATATGGCTCAGCGAGGCTTTCGTTTTGGTTGGAAGGAAAGCAAGAAGACGGATTGATAGTGCCAGAAGTTATATGTATTATGGATGAAGAGTCTTATAGAAGGTGCCATAGAGAAGAGATTAAGAAATGATGATTCTGAAGACGAAGAAGTCAATGTTGGCATTAATCAGACTTGAGCACTTGACCCAATGGAGAGGCTCATAGGAACTATATCAAAACATGAAGCCCCAATGAAGTTTGCCATCTAAGAGTTTCAGGGAAATTTGAACCCAGATGCATTAATAGATTTGGTTCTAGAGCTTAAGCAATCAATTTGGCATGGAGAACATAGCAAAAGACGTTCCAATAGAGTGAATGATGAAAGTTGAAACCCAAAGCTTTATGTTGGGATCACTTGCATAACAATCAGGTGAGTCACGGTGACAAGAAAATTAGAATATGGGAAAATTTTATGAAAAGGATGAAAGCCAAATCCCTACCCTTGGACTATCATTAGGCCTTGTTTAGGCAATCACAAAATTTAGAGGAAAGGACTAGTTATTGCACAAGTATATAAAGCATTTTTTCAATCTACAAATGAGTACCTACATGCACAAAGGACCCACCAAAATCAGATACGAGTTATATTTTCGGATCCAAGATGAGATGGCAGATGTTAAACTACATTCTATAGACGGGGCATTTTAGCATGCATTGAAAGCAAAGGGAAAACGTAATAGAAGCAAAGGAAAAATGACGAATAGGAGAGGGACTAGCATAAATTTTAGAGATTAAAGAGACATGTCTAGATCGGCCAGAGGAAAAGATCAAAATGAAACAAGAAAAGATCATATTAATGGAGAATCTTGACAAGAAAATCAAAGGCACAATGATAAGAGGACACAGTTTTGGAGACTATAGGAGGCCCTTAATTTTATATTTGTGATGGACATAAAGCCACCACTTGTCAGTAAAATGTGAGAAACAATAACAAGAATCTGGTTCCACAAGAGGAAGAACCACCAGCGACAGGAGTTGAAATGAAACAAGTGAGAACTTAAAGTTACAAATGAATTGAAGGAAAAAAAAATGCATCTAAACCATTAGTAAATGTTGGAGACCGTGTGTAAAGGCATTATAGACAATGGGATTCAAATAACTTGGTGAGCAAAAATATCCAAATGGCCCCAAAATCGAACCTGGACTACTTTCCAGTTCAAATCCATATAAAAATTCATGGTTACAGAAATGCCGTAACTTTCTGGTAATCAATCTTTCTTTGTCTATTTTAATACTGTTTGTTACTTAGCAGAACATGGCAATTTGACACAACGGATTTTCTGTTATTAATCATACTCTTCAGCTAGAAGGAATTTCGATGGACCATGAAGGATGAAGAAGTGTGCTCCCTTTTCCAAAAGAGGAGAAAACGGTTAACAAACAACATGTGCAAGCAGAAGTGCACAAATGGTTGGAAGGGTTTGCAGACCTGAGCCTTGTTAGCACCTAATAAGGGAGGTAGTATGTATCGATTGTAGAGCATTAAATAAAAGGCCAATTAAATAGTGCTATCCATTACCTGAACCTCTAATGTATGATATGTTGGACTCTCTGTTTGCTGCCAAATTGGCACCAAGAATTGATCCAGAGTGGGTATCATCAAATTAGAATCAAGGACAGCAATGAGTGGAAGGCTGGATTTAAAACCAGACATGGGATAGTATGAATAGCTTGTGATGCCATTTGGACACTGAAATGCTCTTGGGACATCTCTGAGGATGATGAATAAGTTCTTAGGGAATATATTGGTATGTTTATGCCTGTGGAGGAACATGTACGACATTTGAAGATGATTTTTGAGGATTAGTAATGAATTCAGAAAATAGTGAATTTTGCAAAGACGAGTTAGATTGCTTTTGAGGATTATTAATGAATTTCGAAAAGTGACTTATGTAAAAACGAGTTAGTGTTCCTTGCATTTACCCTATCTTTCAAGTATTTGATCATGGATATCAACAAGGTGAAAACAATACTTCACAAACCCACACTGCAAAGCAATATAGAGGTGCCATGAAAACTAGATCATTAAGAATTTAGTGGCATATATGCACTGTTGATTGAACGAACGAGAGAAAGGTACTTGTTTGGACAAAGGCAGTTGGGACGAATTCAGTTGCTAAAGAAGGTAATTAAAACTCCAGTTTTGACTCAATCTGATTTTGACAAGTCTTTGTGTTGAATGTGTCAGCCCTTTCTCAAGAGTTTGAGAATCAAAATGCATTCTAACGGAAATGAAAAGGGAAAATTTATATCCTTACGCTTCCCACCAAAGCTCATTTGCAGTTAATTCATCGTTAACAACACGTTTGTCTTTAGGAGATCTTCCAGTCCTTGCACCAGAAAGAGTTGCTAAGGCCCCAGTTGATGTCACGAAAGAGCCTTCTTCATGGAGAGCAAATTCATATAGCTCTGGAAAAAAACCAAAAAATATCAGCAAATACATTAAACTCCTAAATAGTAACTATGAATTTAACAAAAAGAACATATAAATTTCTATTATCTTCAATGAAACCAAAAATAAAAGCCAATTTTGTTCCATGCGGCTCCAACCAAATCCAAATAAAGATGGCGACTCTAAGCACAAACGGAGTAAAGCTTGTACGCAAGTTTTGATATATCAAGAAAGCTCCTATAGAGTTATCATCTTGCTCGATCATTAATATTACCTTTGGACTTCTATTCAATATTCCACCAAGTTTCGGTAACACAAGGATGTGGAGATATGGGGACACATCTCAAGGACTTGTATGTTGAGAGATCTCTTGAATTCATGGAACGTTTTTTAGGGTGGTGGGGTCTTAGAAACATTGGACCTTATCTCAAATATTAAAATTTTAAAAGATTTAACAAATTTCAAATTAAAAAGAAATAAAAGACATTCCTTTTATACATAATTAATTAGAGATTTATAAAATAACAACATCTATGATCTAATTGGCATTTGCAAATCATTGTATTTCTCAACATAAAACATCAAGTCCAAACCAAAATGGAATCCAATATCTCATATAATTACATCCATCATCGTTTAAATACTTAACAGTTAGATAAAAAAATAACAAAGACAAGAAAATGGAACAAGGCTCAAACCTCTAGTCATGCTCAATCAGCCTTTGTTTGGTGTTTTGCATCTATGTACCATGAGAAATAACAAACACCAACAGGAATGTGAAAATAGCTTACCCCTAGTTAAATCTAAATGGTGTTTTAACTTTTTCAGCCAAAAGAATAATGAAAACTTAGATTGATGCTTCTCCAAGTGTTCACAAAGAGAATGCTTACTGGATCTGAAATAAACTTGGGATATGGTAGAAAACCCTTGTTTTTCACACTTTTCTACTGTTGAAAGGTTGTTTTTCATAAAAAACCCACCTCAACCTCTTTAATTTACTCAAACTAGCATGTTGAATGCGTGAAACAACAAAATATAAGATTTAGATGGGTTAAGTAGAGAAGAACAGGGAAAGTAAGGGTGGTGGGACCTTCACCTATCTTCAAAGGGAAAAAGATTACATTTTCTGTTACTTTTATTTTACATGTTTTATGAGAATGCTCCTAGTAGGGGAATTTCCAGAGTACCACCAATCATCAGGAGCATCCCATTTCTGCAAGAGGCATTCCCAAGTACTGGAAGTGAACAAGAGATGACATGGCACATTTCCAATAAAGTAATCAAGTCTGAGCAACATGGGCAAAGCAAGAGATGTGATCCCCAAACCCACAGACGTGTACCCATGGAACACATTGCCATTACTTCCCAGTGGTTTATGAGACATTACTCAAACCAAATTGTCAATCCAGAAACTGGCATTAGGTTGCAAGTCCTCATTGTTAAAGTGACGTTTCTAACGTCTTCCTATTCTACATTAAAACACCATCTCTAAAACAAATGCATAAACTAAGACAGCGTCATGCATCCTCTACTCATTTAAAAGACGGATTTTTCAAGAAAAATTTAAGATAACTGACAAGTTTACAAATAATTATAACAATCATAAATTAAGCAAGTTGGATTGCCTTTATTCTTGTCAGCGATTCCAAGTGACTTATGATTCATCATAATTTATTGTAAATATATCAAATTAGTGTGGATCCTTTAGCAAGCTACTAAAGAATTTTGATGATCAAACTTCTTCCTAAGAATTGTCTGCATTTGCACTCTGTATTCCTGGGCTTCAACTTGTCCTAATATGCAAATCTGATATTTTCAACCAAAGAATTATTCATCTCAAATATCCACCTTTCGTCATGTGGTTTGTATCGATCCAATCATATCTGTTACAGGTGGCCTACGAAAAGGACTATCAGCAGTCAATTAATTTTGAATTAAGCATATAAGCAGAGCAACAAACCTGCTGGAGAGAGATTATATAGCACAGCAGTACTTTTGAGGTCAACATCGTCTGGAAGAGTAGAAGGAACTTCAACGTGCTTGGCAGCGTGATCAATAGCAATGGCTTTAAGCCTTTGAACTCCCTTTCGGAGGTCCTTGGTTACTAGCTTGGGCCCATTTCTCCCTGAAAAGGGGGCTAATGTCGAACTGCAAAACAAATGAAGTAATATCGATCAGTGTGTTTCATATCGATGATAGGGTTTAATGTTGGACTGCAATTCAAAGGGGGATAACCATCAAAGAACATATGTTTGCTTATTAAGTATTTATGTTCTTGCCAGAGATAGTTTGAGAGATCCACACAAACATATCACGTATTTAGGTGTGAAGTTATAAATGTATATCCATATGCAGATCTGTGATAATGTATGTTCAATGAGGGTTCATCTCTTCAGAAACACAAATGCAAAGATGAACTTATGGGCTATTACTGTTGGCTTTCCTTTCTGGTGACAGCATACTGTTCACTTACCACTAAAGTGATTTTGTTGGATACTTTTAGAGAAGGTGATTTGTAGAGTGGCATAAATCTTGTAAGTGGCTACATTGTGATCATCTAAAACTCGCAAGGGGGGGACTGATGTGGAACTCCTGAGCCACTGTAAAAATGTGGATGCCTCATAAACATGGGGATACCTAATAAACCTGGAATTACCTCAAGTCCTAAAACTTATGAATGCAAGTTCAAATCTATGATAATATTCCCCATTGAACTTTGTGTATGGATATCTGTGATCATTGTAATTATCCACGGCTATAGAATAAAATGTGTTGGATTGTTATAAAAGCAAACACAAGAACTGTATGATCAAAATTCAATAGGAATGAGAGAAAACCACATACCTTATGGAGATTAATTTATGGTTTTCGCTAGCAACGCGTAGAGAGGACTTGAAGTACTTCCTCTGCAAAAGGAAAAGCTCATCAATTGACTTAGCCGACATAGGAGTAGCAGAATCATCATGGCAGATGTCGGGAGATTTGTTCAGCGCAAAACCATTGGCCATGCCCATCATTTCCGCCATTGCAGAAACCGAAAACCAACCGCAACTCTGTACTAGGAATTTCTAAAATTCAATTCAGGCACAACAAAGATAGGCCTTTTTCTGGTCTGGATTTGATCGCAAAAACAGAACGAGTCCACTACACAAGAAAACCCATAGAAAGTAGGTTGCAGAAATTGCATGCACAGGACACGAAGACAAAAGGAATTTATAGTAGTACAGGCCTTTATCCTAAATACTGAGAAGAAATCGGAAGTCAAGAAGGTTCGCGTGATCATCGTTTTGGTCTGCGGTATTACGTCCATCGTTTCGCTATAGTTGGTTCGAATTTGCAATGCGGTACGAGGGCTATTTGAATTTGATAACTGGTATTTTGAGTGCGGTATTTTTTCAAAACAAATGGCCCCTTGAACCTTACTGCCGCCGAATCTATGGGCTATATGGCGAAAAATGCTGAATTAGAAACTATTGATGGTGATCCGGGCCATATGGATATAAAATAATGAATGATTTTCCATTGTTTCAGGGTGCAACAGACAAGAAGTATGCCATATCCGCTTCCACTGGCATTAATCTCTACTTTTCTAAGGATCTACGAACCCTAGTGGCATGATATCAGTTGCAAATGACATCGTTCTTATCCTAAAGCTGATCATGACATCATTGCGTAAAACAGAAGATGTAAGGATGTTGAGGCCGGCGTTAATATCGGAATTATATAAATTTCCCGTTCATAAATTAAATTTTTATAATTTTTTTAATTAATTTAATAAATTATAATTTATATATTATTAAAAATATATTATATATACTTATACTTTTATTGTTAGTGTGTTTATTATTTTATATAAATATATAATTATATATTATAATTTTTTCTTTTAATGGTTATTGGGTGTTTGTTTTTATTTAATATATTATTTTTCCTAGAATATAATTATTTCTCTTTTTCCAAGTTTTAGGTAAAGTTTAATCTTTTTAAATTTTGAATTTTTTTCTTTTTTTTTGTTTCAATTTAGTGGGCAATTAACTATAAGATGTAATGCAACTTTGGTTAATAATAATAATAATGTTGTTGTGGACCTAAACATTAAATTGGTGTATGAAAAATAGAGGGTTTTTTTTTTTATCATCATTATTAACATAAATATGCTTCATTCACTTCCACTTGTATTATTCTCTATTTTTTAAGGATCTAAAAACCCTAGTCCCATGATCTCAGTGGCAAATGATCATTATGTTCCTAAAATTGGTAATTATTAGGGCCTCGAGTTGACGAGCGTCCGCATTCGGTTAAAGGCAACTTGGAGATGGACTTTCGGATGTGCAACCGGTAGGCGCGCCGGTCGACCTAAGTTGGGCATTCATGCAGGTACACAGCCGGGCGAGGCGCCCATGGGCGAGTGATGGAGTGTGCGGAACTGAAGTATGGAGATAGGGTGAGCAAGTGGCTAGGCTGACCCGAGTCGCAACGATACACATGCGACGAGGCAACGATATATATTATACAAGTTGGGCCCACATGTGAATGTGTAGGTCGACGTGTACTTGGAGGATGGGCCAACCATGAAAGGTCGCAACCATTGGTGTTGCCACATGGTAGCACACATATATATTGGAGTGAATGATGGTCATTCCAACCATCATCAAACTCAACTGAAAACAAGCAAGAGAAAACACAGAGCGAGAAGAGATGAAGCCATAGGCGGAGTGTAGGAATGAAGTCGACAAGGCAGGAGTTAGGGTTTCTAGTGAACCGAACAACAGTGTGAAATTGTTATACAGCAGCAGGGCCGAGTTAAACAGTTCGACCACATGCTGAATGGGCAGAATTAGCCGAGAGTTAGGTGTCAAACAGTTGGGTGACCCAAGTCGCTACAACGAGCTGCAGGTAGGGCGACACGGCATTGCATGTCGAGAGGCAGGTACAGGTAGTGACTTGGGTTGCGATAGCACTGAGTGAACGATGGTTCGGGCAAAGTTGCAGTAGAGTGAACGAAGGCGTTCAGGGCTGCACGAGAGGCACAGTGGTGTGCCAAAGTGTTGGACAGTGCATGCAGAGTTGCAGCAGGGAGTGTCAAGGGCGCAGGTGAACCAAATGAAGAATGGTGGGCATGGTAGTGCCATAGAGCAGTTCAACAATTTGGGTGAAAGTGCACAGGCACGAATTTAGCATTTTGTAGGTACGATTTTTGTAAAGTAAAGATGTGTAAGCTAGGGCTTGATGTCAGCATTGAATTATATATATATTGGGCAGAATCTAACTTTTGGAGTTGCCCCTCCCACTTATGATGATGTATTGATGATTTCTGTTGTGCATTTATATTAATGATGGTTAATTCAAGAGATTTTTTATGTTGCGATAATAACACGAAGTAAATAATTGGTTAAGTGTTTAGTTAGGCGTATCCCACACACTTAGGTATTGGTGAAAAGAAAAAGTGTGGTGGTGTCGCACCCGCCTATGTGTGGTTGAAAGACTGCCACCGAGATAGGGGCGTGACAGTTGGTATCAAAGGCCCACTTCTGCAGGGCTTTGATTGAAGTTGAAAAAGTCCGCCAGGGACAAGTTGCAAGGTCGAAGTTGAATGGATTAGTGTATGGTCTTACAAGATCATAAGCAAAATTGATGGTAGACAACGTAGAAGAAACTTAGGTAATAGGTGAATCCAGTAGGGATGTCAAAACAATTTTTATGGACAGGATATTGGACCGTATGGAGGAATTTGCTTTGAAGGTAGCCTTGTTGGAAGCTGAGAATGTTGGAATGCGAGATAAGTTTACAATGTTGGAAGAAGCATATGATAACCTCAAGGCCCGATACGATTATACTGAATGGCAGTTTATACAAAAAGAGAAGGAAGTCAAGGACATTGGGGGTGAAAGAGATCAAGGTTCGGTGAAATCTTGAAGTTGCAGAAAGCTCCTGACGATGCACGTAATGAAATAATTGTTTTGAAGAAAGTAGTTGGGCAGGGATCAATTAGAGGGACTGCTCACGTGAAAGTCAAGGAACCTGATACTTATGATGGGATGAGGAGTGCCAAAGCACTTGGCATTTTTTTATGGGATATGGAACAACACTTGGAGCACTTGGGGATTCCTAATGATGAAGCTAAGGTCAAATTAGTTGCTCAATTCCTTACTAAGGATGCCAAGATGTGGTGGAGACGGAAGTTGGATCAAATTGCCAATGGTGATGTTGATGACATCTCTACTTGGGATGATATGAAGATGGCTTTGCATATTCATTTTAGCCCACAAGATGAGACTTGGGATGCAAGGACGAAGATTAAATACATTAAGCAAACAAGGAGTCTTCAAGAATATCAACGAGAATTCTCAAGTGCAATCTTGGAAGTACCTGGCATGGCAGAGAAAGACAAGGTATTCAATTTCATTATAGGGTTGAAACCTTGGGCACACAATGAGGTGAAGAGGCAAAAGGTCAAAACTCTAGAAGAAGCATTTGTTTAAGTTGATCTACTGGTAGAACATTATGATGAAGGGACCAAAGGGAGAAAGACGAAGTCTGATAAACCGAAGGAGAAAACTACAAAGGAGGAGCATTCGAGATCGAATGACAAGTCGAAGACAAAGAAACCTCTAAAATGTTGGTTGTGCGGAGAGAACCACATGGTGAGTAATTGTCCATCTAGATCGATGGTGGCTGCAACAACACAAACTGATGGAAAGAAGAAGAAAGAGGAAGCAACTATAGGGGCGATGCATATTTTAGGAGCTGTAGTGGCCACAGAGGTTGTCCCAAGGCTGTTGGGTTGTGTTATATTCTTTCCACATAGTTAACAGGGGGTTTGAGGAGTACCCGTAACCCCACTTTATGGGGTTCGGGGCAGCGCCCCGGAAAATTTTGGTTTTGGACCCTATGTTAGGTTGGGCAGACCCACCTATGGTTTTGTGCATGATTTTCGCACATGTTTTTTGGACGCGATGGTTTTCGGTCCATGGTATTGGATGCTTCGGCATGTATAAATATGTATTTAACATTGAAAGGAATATAATGAAAAATCAAGCTGGTAGTCTCGGTTTTGGGATCCAGTGGGAAATCTCTGTGTATATGTGTTTTATGTGTTATGCTCTCGCATTTTTATTTTTCCTGTGATTTAGAATTCGTATGCAGGTAATTTCTGTACTGGTTAAAACCTACAGATGAAGATGATGAAGAATGGAAAGAACAGGGAAAGCCAAAATAAAAAATCCCACTACCATTTGACCCCCCTCTAGATATCACAGGGATCAGGATCCTTCTCAGATCTAGTTTGAGATTCTCAAGAGACATATTGGCCCTTCTTTTGGCGTTGTCAAGTTACAGTTAGATGTCCCTCATACAAGGTATGAGGTCATTTAGATAGCGAAAAAGTGGAAGAATGTGCTGAGGACGAGTTCAATCAAGGCAAAGTTCTCAGTTGTTAATGTTAACACAGTTATGTTTACAATGGAGAAGGGCAAGACACTGTAGAGTTGAAAGATTTTATCCCTAGTCAACCAGAAGCTTACAAGTTCAAGTTAGGTTAAAATTCTTATCGAAGACCTAGAGATCCTCCATTAGAAGAAGTTATTGAAATGTTACACAAAAATGATGCTGTAACAATTGACGACGGTATCATGAATGAACAACCCCATGAAAAATATAGGGTCGGTGGAGATCACTATTGATTCTCCAGCTCAGGCATGTATAAATAATGGTGATGGCTAATGGAATAATTAAGCTCATTGTAGTGGCGTAGGAGCTAACCACTGTGATTCTTGTCAGTTGAAACTGATCTACTGAGTGTGGAGTCACAAAGTCTGGTTTGTGAATCAAATTGTTACGAGAGCTGAACAAATTACCTGGAGAGTCGACCTCATCGTTGTTGTGATGAGTGTGTGTCTTATTATTGTGGCCGTGGAGACCTAGGCAAGTGAATATTTGTGCCATTGTGGAAGCGGTGAGTTGTGGTGTTGCATAAAAAAAAGAGGCCAGCGCGTGTGGAGCCAACTTGTGAGTAAGAAGAGACCAGCGTGTGAGATTAGCTTTGGAGCCTCTGAGTTGGAGTTGTGAATCAATTCTTTTGGTTCATATAATTATTGTTATATCCACCGTATTTGAAGTGGTGGATTATGTGCCACCCGAACGATAATAATAATTTCTCTGTTTAGCGATTGAAGCCTATATGAAATAGGTTTCCTGCAAGACTTGTATCTCTAGTGTGGCTTGATGATCTGTTTTTGTATGATTAGTTTTGTTGTGCTAATAACAATTACATATTTATAAACATGTGCTTGCTTCTTTCTTTTTGTTCTGAGGTTTCCTTAGTTGTTTGTGCTTACAAACAGGTAAATTTCCTTAAGTTAAACAAGGCATTCATGAGTAAAATAACTTCAGAAATTAATAATGAACAACAAACATGTACAATGCAACAAACCATCAAAGAGACACATTAACACAATGTTTTGATGAAGGAGTTCACCCCTCCTAGGCTACATCTCCTTGGTCCAACTTCCATGGCTTGGGCCTCTGTATTAGCTCAATGTGGAAAAAATGTTGTTTACAAAGCTCTATGGCTCCTGATACATGCACCAATGTGTTTAGAATGTCCAAATTAGCCAAGAAAACTTCTTTCTAAGCTCAATTTGGCCGAAAATATCTCCAGCTATGCTGCATTCAATTTTTCCTAGGAAACCCTGCTAAATCTAGAGAGACTCTAGTTAAGTCTGCCAAAACTGGCAGTTCTGCCGAATTTGACGCACTGCCAACTTAATATGGAATTAAAGCGGGTTTAGTTAAGGCTTGAATGGAATTAATAATTAAAGCTAAGCATGATTAGCTCTAAGCGCTTATCCATCTGCTAGCCCTTGGTCACGTGCTTGTGGTCGCATGGGGAGGGGGTTGGCCTGTAGGGCTAGCTCCCACCACCCACGCCGTCAGTTCCACAGTAGCTTGAAATATAATTTTGCAGCAATGCTTTTCAAATCCTACCATGGTGGTTTGTTGGTATGGCATAGAGTTCAAGTGGGGGAGGTCACGAGTTCAAACCCACCTGCGCCCACCCCATATATTTTTTTGCCATATAAAATGTATGTGCCATATATATAGTTCAAACCATATAAAAAACATTGCGCCCACGAATTTATTCGTTGACTTTAATATAGTTCGGAACTTTGCATAAATGCCGATTTGATAATTAATGTTATATATATATCTATATATATATATATATATAATATATATATATATATATATATATATATATATATAGATATATATATATATAATATATATATATATATATAAGATATAGATATAGATATATGATATAGATATGATATAGATATAGATATAGATATAGATTATAAGATATAGAATATATTATATAGATATATATATATATATCTATATATATAATAATAATATATAATCCAATCCACCTTGGAGCCAACTAGGAAATTTCACCTTCACATAACCAAACTGGCGAATCAAGAGGTATCTCTTGTCACAGCTCCATTTGGAGAAAATTGAAAAAGATTCTCTTTGCTAAGTGGACTGCTGATTGGACTGCCATGTCATCATTCAGTCCCATTTTGTAATTTTTTTCGTTTTTTAGGAAAACGAACATAAAGCCTTTTCTCCTTCATCCAAACTCCATTTTCAGTGAAACAAATTGCGTTACAATCATCTTGACGAGATGGATGCAATCATATAGTTTTCAATCCAATTTGAGAAATTTTATTTTTGAGATAAATACTAAGCACCTAATCATTTCTCCCCACTAGAAGCCTTTTACACCCCAAAAGATACTATCAATTGTTCAGTAAGTGAGGGTATAACTCCCTCACCTTCTCGATCTGCAACCATTTAGCTTGAGAAGGCTTTTGTCCCTTGAGTCCCACTCTAAGGTATTCAACATCCCCTCTCTTTGAAGTTCTGGTTCTTTTGTCAAGTATGAGATCTTGCTGAAGCTCATCTAGATATTCTGGCGAGAAATCATCTATTGATGGTAGTTGAACATGCTCTCCTTGATCAGAAATAAAAGGAGGCTCAAACAATTTCAAATTCTCAACATTAACAACATAGTATATTTGCATATAAGGAGGCAAATCAAGCTCACATGCATTATTACCAATCTCTTCCAGAATTTTAAAAGGACCATAATGGATTGGTTTCAATTTTTTTTCCTTCCCCTTGAAGTATCTCTTTGCTAATATATAACCAAACTTTGTCACCAACTTGAAATTTGTGATCAATCTAGTGTTTGTCATGCCTTTCCTTGTAGCTACTTTGGCTTTTCTCAAGCTGTTCTTGCACTGTATGATGTATCAATTGAATTTTCTCTATGAAATTTCTTGCCTTATCGATGTTAATGTGACCTTCAATAGCAACATATTTCTCAAAGATGAAGTCCAATGACGATCTTGGCAAGTATCCATAACATGCCTCAAATGGTGATGTGTTTGTGGAAGAATGCTTTGCCCTGTTGTATGCATGCTGTATATAATGCAACTGTTCATCCCACAACTTGGGATGTTTGCTGCAATATCCTCTAAGAAGATGAATAACTGTTCTATTGACCACCTCAATTTGTCCATATGTTTGTTGATGAAAGGTTGTACTCTTCTTCAATTTCGTGTCCATAATGTTCCATAAATTTGACCAAAAATTCCCAACAAATCAAGAATCTCAATCACTTACAATAGAAGTAGGAAGACCAAAATAAACCCAAATGTTTTGAAAGAAAAAATGAGCTATTTGTTTCACTGTAATTTTCTTTTTACATGGTGTTAGTATGCACATATTGCTGAACCTGTCTACAACTACATACAAGTAATCATGACCTTTCCTCGACAATGGAAGACCTCCTACAAAATCCATTGAGATAGTTTCCGATGGATGTGAATGTACTAGAAGTGGAGTGTATAAACCAAGTTTCCTATTACTAGGCTTACTTGTAGCGCATAAAGAACATCCTCTTATGAAATGAGAAACATTACCCAACATGTGTGGCCAATAACAATACCTTTGAAGATTCACTATTGTCTTGCCTACACAAAAGTATCCAACAATAAATGAAGTGTGAACCTCTCTTATGATATTGTTTCTTTCTCCTGTAGAATACACAAATTGTCCAAGTGATACAAAAAATTGTTATGTACATGATAATCCAACTCTTCTATTTGGTTTCCTTGACTCAAGCTTGCATATACTTCTTGAAAGCCACTATCATTTGCATATTGTTCTATGTAACTTTCATGCAAAGCATAATTATTCTTGAGTATAACAAATGAATTTACAATAGGACTTGAAAGAATATCAACTATCTTATTGTAGATTCCCTTTTTATACCTAATAACCAAATGAAATTGTTGTAGAAAACCCATCCATCTGAAATGTCGTGACTACTGCAACTTTGACTATGATTGTAAATACTGCAATGGTTGATGGTTGGTATGGATGATGGTCTCCTTCCCCATCAAATAATGCTTTCATTTCTTAACACTTTGTACCAATGCATAAAGTATTTTTTCATATGTGGGATAGTTAGTTACAACTCCATTAAATTTTTTAGAATGAAGTGAAATGGGCTTACCATGCGGCAATAGAGTTGTGCCCATGGCATAATCGTTTGCATATGTTTGAATCTTAAATGGATGTCTAAGATTCGAAAGTCCTAATACCAGTGCTGAACTTATATTTTGCTTCAAATCATCAAATGCTTTCTGCTATACATCTCCCCAATGGAAGCCTTTCTTGACACTTGTCAATGCATGTAATGGACTTGCAATTGAAGAAAAAATAGAAATAAACTTTCTCCAATATCGTGTTGCTCCCAAAATGCTTCTTACCTCTGTAACTGTATTGGGCTTGGGCCAATTCATAATGGCCTCAACCTTAAAGGGGTCTATCTTCAGGTCACCTCCTCCAACAATGTGTCCCAAATACACCAAATAAGTCTTACCAAATTCACACTTCGACATCTTTAAAAATGATGCAGGAGCATCCAGATCAGAAAAATCATTGTATTTTAGTAAGACATTGGGGGTCTTGTGTTTTAAGGGAGTTGGTTTCCAAAAGAATTAAATTAATGTAATTTTAATCTTTTTGAATGATTTTAATTTAGAATAGGAATTAATTAGATATTGTGAGGAATATTGTAAATGTTCCCAAATGTTGGAGAACACGAGAGATTTAGGCTAGTTAAGATTCCATAGGGATTGAGAGATTTGGAAATCAATTGTAAATCTTAGATTAGAAATTAGTTTCATGGTTTATGGAGCTAGAGAAGATTGTTATGGATTAGTTGAGTCAAAAATGGACTTAGAGGATATTTAGGATTTAGTTCAAAAATTAAGGATCTGAACCGAAATGGGTTACATAACTTATGGTATAAATGTAAGCCTAAAAGGCATGGAGAGAGTTAGTTAGTGAGTTAGAGTGAGAATCATAGTTCAAAGATTAGATAGGGTTTGATTGTAAGCCTACATGCAGGAAAGGAAAAAGGCTAGTGATTAGAAAATCAGGCCAGAGAGAGGAGATTCATTATGTAAATAAATGTTTATAAAGACAGAGAATTCGATTCCTGAGTTGTGTGGTGTGGATTGATTAATGGAATTATAAACTGTGTGTGAATTAGAGTAATTTCTGCATAGTATATGTATGCAGGTATAATTAAAGCAGAGTGCAAAGGTGGAGAATGAAGGATAGTGGTCTAAGAATTTGAATCCGATTGAAGGATCAAAGTTGAAGTTCAAATGTGATAACACTTAAAAGTACGTAGAGTTAAGTTCAGGAGGAAGTTGCGCTGAAGAACAAACAAAGACTAGAAACTGTTGAGAAAACCTAAACCATAGAAGAATAGAGAGAGGACAATGCACAAAGAATGAGTACAACAATTAGAAGTGATTGAATAATCTCAGAAATGATATATGCATAAAGAATCGTATAGGCAAGTTAGATGAATAGACCAGAACACTGAGGAATTGCATAAAGACAAAGAAAGGAAAGGAGGAAGAAATGAAGTAACTGTGCACCGGAACTGTTAGATCAGTCAGATCAATGGACAAGATTGATAGAATAGGATCGACGGAGAACTTATCACGCAAAATAAAGTCAATAAGTGAATGGATCAGGTTAAGCCACGTGAAAACAAAATAATGGAGCGATCTACGAAAGCAGTAAGTAGTATCTCACGTGATCTCAAAATGGTAAATGGTATTTTACAAATTCACACGATTAACCCGAGGGGTTGACATGTAGCACATCGGTGGGGAAGAAAAACCGCTTATCTAGCATGATATCGACCTGTTATGTATTGTGTTAGTAATCGCATGAGATTACATGATCATCATTGGATTGAGGTAAATGAAATATACGATGGAGATCGGCCGGGCTAGTTGGCACGTGATACATCGCGATAGCCGTTGGATCAAATGGGACAGATCGATGATGGTAATTTGGAGTGCCCAAAAGTCAAGTGTTGAAATAAATACGTCAGTTGTGCGACACGCTGTTAGGCCCCTATACTACTAGTGTAAACCCTTATTGTTATTATTACAACCCACTTATTATATTGATGTACCCATGATGTGCCCATATTGTTACTATTGTGCCCCATAAAAGCCCACTATTGTTATTATTGTGCCCTTACATTATTATTGTTATGTCGGCTCTGATTATGTTATGACCCCTTAGACTTCTATATATAGAAAGGAGGTCTTTTCATTTGTATCATCCAAGAGTTGTTCATTTGTGTAATGTAAAAGAGGTTTCCCCCTTGAAGAGGCTTATTTCTAAGGTGTTCATCTATCTTTTCTATCTTTTTGTGAGCTGGTTTCATAACATTTCGTATTAGAGCTTTGGATTCTAGGGTTTCGCTGCTCCAAATAGGTCATCGTGGCATTTTTGCTATAACTTTTTTCTGCGATTTTTCAGAAGCTAAAAAAAAAACCCGTTTGAGAAGAAATCGCGCTGAACCTTGGGTCCAAATTTCCGAGCTTTTTGCACTATATTTGCGGATATATGAGCTGAGGAATTTGGTCTTTTTGCAGACTCCTGAATTACATTCCAAACCGGTGACCTGGGGAAAATCGTCATAACTTTTTCTCTGAGCATCAGATTGAAATTTTGTAAGGTACATAAAGAGGACAGACTGTAGTTTCTTGTAGATATTTTTTAGAGCCAAAGGTCGAAATAGTGACTCGTGGCACGTCGTACAAGTTCGCTCTACTGAACTAGTCTATAATCAAGTCACTATAGGGGATTTTGCATAACCCTTCCTTTGAGAATCCAATTTGGATCAGACTAGTGGCATTGGGAAGAGGACACAAAGGGCTACTACAGGTCACAATTTCAAGACTTAAAGATCTGAAAGTACAGAGTTACATTCGTTTCAAGATCGAGCTTCTAAAATCAAGAAAAAGCAAGATGAGGAAGTTTGATGGCAAGGATTCGGTAAATTGGATACTTCAGATGGAGAAATATTTTGATCTACATGGTGTACCATTGTTACAAAAGGTATGTATTGCATCTTCATATTTAGAACCAGATCAATATTTTTAGGTATGAAGGGCTTTGTTCTTGTAAACAACTTGTTACGTGGTCAATTTTCACGGAGGAAATGATAGCACATTATGAGGATACAAAGAGCAACACCTTCTTTAGAGCAACACCACAACAATTGAAAAGAGTAAAAAGGCTTTGTGACATTAGTGGAAAGCAAAATGATAGAAACCAGGAAGCATACCTCTCACAATTATAAAGATGGAAGTGTTGTTTCTCCTAGCCTTCCACAACCTACAAGGGTTACACCACAACAATTGGAAGAAAAAAGAGAAAAAGGGCTTTGTTACAATTGTGATAGAAATTGCACTAAAGGTCATAAGTGTGCTGAGAAGAAATTATTTTACATAGAATATGAAGAGGAGGAAGAAAAGGATCAAGAAACATCAAAAGAAGAGGATATACTACAGGACCCCACCCCAGAGAAAGAAGAAATGAATCAGAACATATCTTGTAAAGCATTGGCAAGCATTACCACTCCTCAAACTCTCAAGATAGAAGGACATATCAAGAAGAAAAAGGCGCAAGAAGTGAAAGATCACATCGAGAAAGAAGAAATGAATCCAACCATATCTTGTAATTCATTGGTTGAAATTACCACTCCTCAAACTATCAAGATAGAAGATCGCATCGAGCATCAAGAAATGAATCCGACCATATCTTGTAAAGGATTGGAAGAAATTATCACTCCTCAAACTCTAGACATAGAAGGACATATCAAGAAGAAAAAGGTTCAAGCAGTGAAAGATCACATCGAGCATCAACAACAAGTTCTCCAACTTTTAAAGGATAATTCCAATTCGGTGTAAAATAAAACAAAACAACAGGTAGATCAACATCGTAGTAACAAATGTTTTGATGTAGGTGACTGGGTATTTTTACTGCTACATATCAAGCAAGCTATTTATGAGGAGGAAATGTTGGCAATACTACATGCACTTAAAAAACAGCGACCTTACCAAATGGGACAACTCTTCAAGGATGATGATGTGGAAGCATTCTTTTGTGCTATTTCTATTATCCAACCAAATTGGATAAACGAAGCAAGGGATGAATGGAAGAGGGACGAAGAAGTATGGCCATTTATTCAAAATTTGCAAAAGATCCTAATTCAAACAATATTGCCAGAAATTGAAGAGGAAGGAAAAATCATATTGGAACCTGGAGCAGTCACAGAAACAAGAACCCGACAGCTACGAAATCGATCAATTTCAGAGTATCTCATCAAGTGGAAGAACTTACCCGTTGAAGATTTCACATGGGAGGACAATAATTTTATACAGAAGCATCAAGAACTACTCAAGCGTTGAGGACAACACTTTTTGAAGGAGAGGGGCATGTTAGGCCCCTATACTACTAGTGTAACCCCTTATTGTTATTACTACAACCCACTTATTATATTGATGTACCCATGTAGTGCCCACATTGTTACTATTGTGCCCCATAGAAGCCCACTATTGTTATTATTGTGCCCTTACATTATTATTGTTATGTCGGCTCTGATTATGTTATGACCCCTTAGACTCCTATATATAGAAAGGAGGTCTTTTCATTTGTATCATCGGAGAATTGTTCATTTATGTAATGTAAAGGAGGCTGCCCCCTCGAAGAGGCTGAATTATAAGTCGTTGATCTATCTTTTCTATCTTTCTTGAGCTGGTTTCATAACAGGTCGGATGATGTGTTCATAGAAAACCCTGTCTTATCAGTTGGATAAAACTCTACGATGACATGTATACTACTCCATCTTCATCTCTCGAAGCATGTTTGATCAGTAGAATATATTCAAGACCTGATCTCTCTTGATCTCTAAAGAGTTTGCCACTTTGCGTAGCTCCGAACATCAAGGCAATGGAATAACCCTTTTTTCACATAACAAAATTTTAATCCAGGTATTCTAAGATCTTAAATACTTACCTTGTAGTCCCTTGAAAAATGGTTGCTCTGCTTCACTGTAGCTCACTGAGGTATCGATATATAATTTTGTAACAAATCCTCCTAGAATCTAATCGAGCCAATGATCAACAACCCACATTATATGATTTTCAGAGGCTTCTAATCGTCACACTAGTTTAGGAGTCTACACTATAAGATTATCAATCTTCCACCTTCCTTAACTATTTGTCAATTTAGTTAACCACTAGTACAGTTCAATGGGAAAAGTGTAGAAAAATATTTCTTTTATCTCCGTATACAAATATCTATCCAACCACCGCTCCTTTGATGAGATTATATTTGTGTTTTCTTATGCCTCGAGTTCACGAATTTTTCTTTCCAGCCACTTTGCAATTTCTTACTTGTTCGGGTTCTAGTGATGGGAGATCAAACATCTCTTTCATGTAGTCTCTGATCCTGGAAACAAAACCATTTGTTGGCTTAGGGTGTTCTGGCCCAGGTTCAAAGTTAGTTGCACCAATCAACAAATCCCTACACTATTGGAACTTTTTGCAACAACTTGTGTAGCGCAGGCTGTAGTATCACTTGAAGCAGTATTGGGGGATGCAAGAACCAAGTTTATGCATCCATAGATGAGGGTGATGTCTTTTAGAACCCTAGATCTGCATTCATGCTGATTGATAAGCCCTTAGGGCTCAGTACAACAAATTTTTTAAAACTACCTTCTGATCTTCACAAAGGTCTATAATCAGCCTTTGCAGACCCTTAACAAATGATTTATCCACATATCTGCATTCGAGAGAAACAATAAATTATTGTTTGTGCAGATCTACTTAAGTTATTTAGCAAACATAACAGAATTCATCACAATCTTCACGAAAATACTTATCATGAATTGCGTACAGTTATTAAGACTTATTCAAGAAAATCATGCATCATTAGATCAGTATTTCATAAACACATTTTTCATCCACAACATATATCATAAACAAAAGTAAATAGAGATAAAAATATATACACAAGATTTCTTTAGTAACTTTCTTTATTTATCTTCAATTCAACTTTACAAACTCTAAACTAGCCTATGCACTCAGCTGCAGGGGTCCACACACTTAGGTGCAGACTCTATCTAGGCCTTTGCACACTCAGCTGTAGATACTTTCTCTCCTATCTTATGCACTTCTATACACCATCCCTTCTAAGACTCCACTCTTTATACCCATAGATATGCCTTAGACTCTATAGAACACACCTATTTATAGAGTTTCTTATATAATCCCATGCTCCACGGACCATGGGTTGATCTCAAAACTAACTCAAACTTTACATAAACAAGGGGCTAAAACACCTTTGACTCCTAATCATCTATGCACTCCACATCCACAGATCGTGAAGAATTACATTACCTACACAAATATATCAAAACTTAGGTTATTTTAACCCCAAAATTAACCCAAGGGACACCATCCCAACATCGCGTGAGATATTATACCGAACTAGTGATGTTAAGTGAGCTTTGTTGTTTAAAAGTCAATATTATGGAGAGGAAAAGTGTCTGGGAGAAATGTTTAAAAATATATTTAATTTTTTTATTCTATTAGTTATAATGTTATTTATTATGAAGATGTGGATATGAATTAGAATTAATGACAGGTGCACCATTTCTAATTCATTGACAATGTGTCATATGCCTATATTCTCAGCATAGAATCATGTGAACAACTAGGGCCTCTTGATAATCATAGGGCTTCTGTTCAGAGCATTTTTGTGCATTTGGACGATAGCAAACTGATAAACGATATAAGATTTTGTTCTCTATAGATATTGATTTAGCTATTCTCCGAATTATTAACACAACGATATCTATTTCTAGTGCAATTGCACAAATTTCCATTTTTGGTAAATGATTATTGCACTCACTTTATCATTAGTAATTTCAGATCAAGATTGGTGCACTTATGTTTGAAAAGTACGTGAATTTTATTTATGTCATGTGAAAATTACGTTTGTTATTCTACATGCTAGTTCTTTGGCATAAATCATAAATCAAAGGGTCTAAGTCTTATATAGCTTCTTTTGCATAATTTTGATAATAATAATAATAATAAGGTACATTATAGAAAATTTTGCTTGTTAGCTTAAGAATCATAAATCAAATATTCGAAGTTTTATAACACTTATGTGGCATAATTTTAACACGTAATGCTTCGGTAGTTGCATTGGTCAACAATTGATCATTGGTTTTTCCTCTCTGTTTTTTTTTTTTTTTTTGGGGGGGGGGGGGATGCATGTTGCTATATTTCATTTTTCTCTGCAAGAGAAGGCTCATTACCATTGCTTTTAATCTAGTTACTAGAATCAAAACATAGTTATGAGAATTGTGCATTTTAATTTTCAAGCACAAATACATATTTTATGATATGCGTATTAAGTGTGTTGTGTTTCCTTTTTTTTTTACTCAATATCTCATTCATTGAAGAACATTTTATGTAAAATTGATTTTATCTGTATCATTTTACTTTGCTTCCTGTAAATTGATAAATTTGTGCATGTCATTTAGCAAAAGTTCATATTATTATTATTATTATTATTATTATTATTATTATCGGATACGGAATTCCTAAAGCATAAATGAAAAATTATATTTGAAATGTGATTGCTAAATCATCAATGGAGAAGTATTTGTTCACTATAAAAAGAAATGGTATGAATGAAATACTAACGCATTATAATCTATTTCATTTGCACAATTTTCATATAATGTGGGAGATCATGTATTCGATAAGCTGTGAAATCTATTTCTTAGTAAAATATTAGCAATAAAATATTTTAATGTCAGTGTATTTACTAAGTAATCATATGGCCCACAAGACAACAAACAAACAAATATTAGAAAAAGTATTTACAATTAAAATATCATAATTAATATAAACATAAACAATCTTATTATCCACATAATGAAAACGTGAAATATTCTTCCACACAATGAACATCTTTTGGACTTCTACATGTCTTATAAATAAATATTTTTGTCAATGTTATTTATGTGTATTGAGAAATGTTCAGTGTAATGGATTTCAAACTTGCAATAGTCACACCGACTTTTGTGTTTGCAAAAGTAAGATGTAGTTAATATACACATAATCTAAAAAAAACATTTGTTCAATTCAGTGGTGTTAAGAACATTATTGATTCAAAAGGTGTTTTCAACTACTAACTGTATATGGTTAGTAGATAAAGAAAAAAACCTAGTTGCAATGATGACTTTAATTTACTTGGTGTTATCGATGAGAACATCCACTGATCCTTTGCATACAAGCATTATGCTAATATATCGATGGAAGAGAAAAAAGTTAACAATATTTGGACTATTGGATTTGCAAATGTTGCATGTGTGCTAGCAATTTTTGATACCAAAGGAAATTGTTCATTGTTGTTTGAAAAATTTTAACAAAGAAACAAGAACAATTATTCTACGAACAAAGAGGATATCTTCGAATGTGAAGATATTTAGATGAACATTCAAGTTACTAGAGGCTAATCTTTGCTTACAATTGTCTGAAGCAAATAGTTTCAAGATCTCATAAGTAGGTGAATCATATGATATTGCATATTTATTTTTTATGAGTCACCAAGTTTCTTACAATCTGTTTCTTCCATAAAGCTATTTGTTTAAATAGTCATTCAGAGACTTATTTTCTCTTTTTGCACGTGTCATGGGTGAAGAAACTACAACAAGGGTTCCAAAATGAATTTTCTATATGCTTTGTCAGATATACAAAAAGGATTGTGTATTCAACTGGGCTTTCTAAGAAAATAGATTTTAAGTTAACCAATTTATCCAAGACCAAATGTTCTTTATGATGGTGTATCTCATAATAACTTTGACTACAAGTGATAGATTTAATAGTTTCCCACGTAATGCTAAATTGAGTGTGAATTAAGAACCAATGCAATTTTCGTAGCCTATACGATAGAAGAATATCGCTTTTTCAAACTTTTGTGTAATTGAAGATTCTTTTGTGAGGAAAATCAACTATATGGTAACTGAACAAGATCCTCATCATATATATAGGGATGCAGAAGTTTTCTTATGGGGCAAAGGTATGCATGAAAAAATAGAAAGTAATACACTAATTCAAATATATGGATTTCAGGGTAAGCCATTTCTATTGCTGAAAATTTCTCTAGATAGGTATTTTGTTGTTGAATTCCATAGGATATACCTTAACTAGTTAGATATATTTGAGCGGAAAAAGACAAAATAGTTCATTCCTTTAAACAAAGTCTTTTGATAGAAATGACATGAGATAATTTTTTGGCTGATTATTTTCGAACCAGCAAGTGTGGTTCATCATCAAGACCATTAGTATTGGAGAAATCACTATAAAAAATGTTTCCCATTTTACAGCGTTGACAGATACTTTGAATGATTTTAACTTAAGTAAATATGACGAAATTAAATCTTTTGATGAAGAAGGCCTTTTTCAAGCACACTTGGAAATAATTGTCTACGGAAACTTATTTGGAGAAATTAGAGAAATGATTGAACAATGTCACGTAGCATTAACAAAAAAAAATGGCTAATCATAAATACTAAAGAAATCATGGAAGTATCAAGCATCAATATTGCTGAAGATCAATATGTATGTTGCATAAATGATACCCATAGAAAGAAAGAGCTAATCATATATGTTGAACAAATCATCCACGAATCAGGAATTAGTAATTTTGTAGAGAAATATTTATACTACATAAACAATATTTATTCGAGTTCATCATCAAGTGAAAATAAGACAAAAAATTCTCTAAATATGAAATTGATTTATGACAACCTATCAGATAACGTGAAACACAAAAGGCTTGATCGAGGTTTTATTTCAAAAGAAGTGTACACTATTCAATCTACCAATTTGAGAAGTCTTATGAGAAAAATAAATTTTAATCAAACTATGAATGAAGAAGTAGAAACATTAAACTATATGATTGGATTAGTGTTTCTTTTATTGAAAATGAAGAAACAATAACACAAAATCTCAATGAATCTATTATTTTCTATGATGGTTTTGTCACATTGCGAAATGAAAAGTATGAAAATAATAGTAAATAAATGAATATTGAAAAGTTAAATCTTCACAACAATAACATTTTAGACCAAAAAGAAATGTAGGTTGATTTGTCTAGAGATGTAATCTCTGTTGGGTTGTGTTATATTCTTTCCACGACTAGCCCACATAGTTAACCGAGGGATTAGAAGGGGGGCGAAGCCTCCCTTTCGTTGTGCCGACTACATAGTACGGGGGGTCACAGGGGGTTTGAGGGGTGTAGGTAACCCCACTCTATGGGGTTCGGTGCAGTGCTGCGGCATATTTTGGTTTTGGACCCTATGTTAGGTCGGGCAGATCTACCTATGGTTTTGTGCATGATTTTCACACATGGTTAGGATGTGATGGTTTTCGGTCCATGGTTTTGGACGTGATGGTTTTTGGTCCATGGTATTGGATGCTTCAGCATGTATAAATATGTACTGTAACATTAAAAGGAACATAATGGAAAAATAATTTGCTAGTCCTAGTTTTGGGATCCAGGGGAAAATCTCTGTGTATATGTTTTTTATGTGTTATGCTCTCGCATTGTTTATTTTCTATGTTTTAGAATTCGTATGCATGTAATTTCTGTACGGGGTTAAAAACTACAATCACATCTCTCATGGAGCTGTATCAAGTTACCAACAATGTGTTTGCAGAGTCTCTTTGTAAACGGGAAGTAAAAATGTAAAATTAAAAAAAAGAATAAAGGACCTAGAATATGTTATAGATCTGGGTCCTTTATTGATGACTTCATTAGAAATATGAGCAACAATTCACATAGCTACTATTGATGTCACATCGTACAAATCTCATAAATCTCAATACAAGAAAAACAGACATTAGTGAGGGTCAAAAAATGTCACAATAACCTCATTAGTGATAGTCAAAAGAGCATCTGTCACCAAAAAATGTACGTCGCCAAAGGTGACATCGCCAAAAGTATAGGTGTTGTGTTGACATTAAAGGTCCATCACGAGTAATTATTTTTAATGATGGACAGTGACTATCACTATTTCATATGAGAAATGGTGACAGACCTTAGCCTTCATCAGAAAATAAATGAATGTCAATAAAGGTGGTGTCACCAAAATTAAACATGTTGTGGTGACATTCAAGGTCCATCATGGATAATGATTATAATGACAAACATTGACTATCACCATTTCATATGAACATCAACTATTTATTGTCATGGGCCTTACATGGTCATCACCATTCACACACATATATGGTGACGTTTATTGATTGTCACCATTTCATATTTTGGTGAGGGTCAAAAAGGGTCACCATAGGCTCATTTATGATGGTAAAAAGAGCTTGCATGATAAAACAACAACATTGCCAATGGTCGCACTGCAAAAAGTATAGGTGTGTGGTGACATTCAAGGTATGTCACAAATAATGAATATAATGAAAAATATTGACCATCACCATTTCATGTGAACAACAATGATTTATGGTGATGGAACTTTCATGCTTGTCATTATTGATGCATGTATACGATGGGGATCATTGACTGTCATCATTTCATATTTTGGTGAGGGTCGAAAATTGTCACCATAAGCCCATTGGTGATGGTTGAAAGAGCCTCTATCACCAAAAATATGTCATGGCCATTCCATATAAATATCAGCACACAATGGAATTGAACCACCAACCTCCTTATTGTAAAGTAGGTGCTCTTCCATTGAGGTAGCACTGATGAAGGAATTAGACTTTAAAAAGTTATACCTTGAAATTTATAAATTGTAAATACTACAACTTTCAATAAATTATAAAACTATTTAAAGTCTTGGAAATTCTTTTATTAAACAAGAAAAATAACATCAAAGCTACAAGTCCCTACCTAATGAATATGGAAGTCATCAAAAGTGGGTGGAGGGAAAACTTTTTATGTATAAGATACTCAATATGTTCAGTTGAATACTCAATTAGTAATGAAAATTTGAAGGTATTTATAGCATATAAATGACTTATAATTATGAAAACTAAAATCTACAATTACACCAAATATTGATTTCTCACATTGTCAACAATGTAGATACGTTGGGACATCATACAAATTTGCCTCTAAAGACTAATTTTCATGCCAAAAAATAAAAAATGTATGAGTATATATGATACAATTATGAATAACAAGCAACATCCTTGAATCTCATTGGCTATGAGGTCTAGAAACCTAATTCAGAGTGCTTCTTTTTATTAATTAATTGAATTTGTTAAAATAGAATAATCAATAACAATGATCCTAAAATGACACCACTAAACATATGTTAAAATTGTAAGCACAAAGTTTGGATAATATCTATTACACCAACAAAATATCTAAGAGGCATTCAAACACATCCAAATTCACAGCAAGCACAAGTATCCAAAGATGGAATTGCATCGATACAAGGAAAGCACTTTCTACCTCTCAATGATATCTATATCCTCCAACAAGTACTTCAACTAGCAAAAGAGTGTGAAGTCAAGAACCTCAAAGAAAAAAAATACACAATACAAAAATATACTAACATATTTCATTTGATCAATTCGAATTCTATTCAAATGGTATAGTTTATTCTACTATCATTAAAAAGAAACTCTAAATGCCATTAGCATAGTCTCATAATCGGCCTTTTCCTACAACTCAACTCAAAAGAGAGCCCCAGGATTGCATGGATATTTTTTTCCATTAGATAGTTCTTATTAGGGGGGAGATAGAAAAACCAACAGAAACTAGGCTTTTAGATGCTCTTCCTTCTCTTTTCTTTTCTTCCATGTAATATAAAAGTGATATTGATGATTGAGTTTGGGATTAAAGACACATGAACATTGGTATCTTTGGTTTATGCTTAATTTTATCAGATGGTTTGTCTTTAAGCTTCGAGGGAGTGCATGGGAGATATGTGACATGATAGGATTTGTTTATGGTGAAATTATTTGACCCTTGGTGCCAGAATGGAGTGTTCTATTTTTCCTTGTCCTGTTTCCCTTCACGAGGGGTATTTCTAGAAATGGAGGACATGAGATCTTGATCATTTGTTCAAACACCATGAAGGAAAATCCATTAACACCTTGGTACAAACCCATGGAACAATGTCGAAAAGAATATGATGGGAACTTAGAAATAGGTTTTTCTCATGAACTGGAGAAATGGCATCAAATCAATATTTGTGGGAGAAATACATTTCAATATGAATATCACAAAGATAATTTTATGAATATTCCCATGGGGTATCCTCACAGTCCCAATGGTTATTATTTTCTAAACTATTATGATGACATTGTAACACACCCTCTTATCTAATTCAATAACGAGAGGTGGTTACTAAACTAACCTGACTCTGAAAGTTCATTTATGAGAATGGGGTTTATAAATTTCTGATATATATGTTTTGTTTTTATAAATCTAAGGCATGGTCACTCATAAAAGTCACAATTTCAATGGACACCAAGAGTGGGACCAAAAGGTAAAATTTATGACCTGTTGTTATCTTTAATGCATCAGTCAGTCTTGTACTTCCTTCTGTACCATAATATAAATATCTATACTTACCACACAAATTGTTAAATGAAATGGATATATGACGATCGTACAAAAAGAATAAAATTAGAACCAATTTTCCATAAATTATATGACAAAAGTAACACCATGATCAACATGTTCCATCCCTAAAATATGTTCAACTTAGAAAAAGTTGTCAATGTCAAAAAAAGTTATGCAAAACAAGCATACTTGTTGATGTGAGAGGCTTTTGGTTTTCGTTCTTAAAAAAATAAATGATATCCAAACATTTCCAGGTATGACATCCTCTCTCAAAAAATGTGCTTTAGTAAATAGTCTTCTTAATATTGTATCTCACACACAAACCCACAGAGTCTATGTTGGGTAATGCGAAATCAACTTGCCACAAACTAGATGAGAAAACTCAGAGAAGGCTCAACATGTTTTATCTCTACAATCTATTCAACTGACTATATGTTGTCACTATTGGATGGAGTTATGGAAAAATCATACTGGGCTCAACATTCCCAGCTCTATAATATTCTCAACTCACTAGAAGTTATGAGTGTCAGACAAAGTTATGCAAACCAAGCTTGATTCCCTAATGTGAAACAATTTCCATTTTCATTCTTCAGAAAATTCCAGTGGTACCCGAGAATATTTGTCTTATTATGATATCCTCTCTGTAAAAAAAACATGTCTCATGAAATATTTCTCCTATGGTGTATCTCATACAAAAATCCATTAAGTCTATGTTCAATAGATGTGATTTTTTAGCAGTCATTACAGAGTGAATGTCCAAACACTATACCATGGTGGGTATGTCATTATAGCTATGTCATGTCAGCAAATCAAGGAAATTGGGATGCAAAGGTACTTATTTTATATTAAGAATATGGTTGTTGCATGTTTAACTTAAATCATAAACATTAACCAGAACATAATCCTTATTGGAAGTGAAGACCAACACATGGCGCGGCTCACAATCAATAATGGAATATATAGAACGTAGAATCCTTTGAATTTAAGGAACATGGCCTACATGTCTCTTGATTGCCTCTCATCCTTCATTTTTGGATATAAACTTGTTTCCCATCTCTAGCACTATCTATATATGTTGATTCATTAGTTATAGTTGGTTCATTAACATTCTTGTCACCAATTTTGAGTTTGAAGAGGTATGCAATTGTCATCAATAATGAAACTTTCTATCAATATTAAAGGGTTATCTAGATACCATTTATACATCGTTTAGAAATAAGGCACTAAAATATCAACATTAAAGTTGACAAAAGTTTTGTACACCAACTATCTGCCCTCTCATACAATATATAGGGAAAGGATGCAACAAGTATAGATGTGGTTGGTGAGGAAAGTATAATGATAGAGTCACAAGAGTTCAAAAATTATAAAAAACAAAGATTCAATAGTGATATCTAGTTTAACTCATGGATGCAACCTTGCATACCTCCTATCTCAACTCTTCTAACCATCAACACTTTTATACAACCCAGTTGACTAGTTCATATAAATACATAGTGATTTTAAGGATATTAAAACTACATATAATAAAGCATTCACATCCAGATGAATTAGTCCTCGTTAGGTAGTAGAAGATTATTTTGTCAAAGTGCATTTTTCACCATAGTATGATACATGATAGGTAAGCCCACATTTATTTGATTCCTAATTCTCTCATTAGTAAGGATTTTAGGGTTTAGAAATTCTTTTCACACCAAAAATCACTGCGTAATTTCATCAAGGTCAAGATTCTTTGAACATAACCAATATAATAAAAATTGTTGACTCTTTAGGAAAAATCATGTTTCTAACAAAGTAACCATTAGTGTGTAGGAATAGTTGGCTCCCAACTCATAAACCAATAGAAGCTGGATTAATTTGAAACTCCTATAATACAACCATATTTTTAGCATAATAGAGTAGATAATCAATTTCTTACAACTCATAGGATGAAGAATAAATTACAAGGAGAGATAATTGTTGCTGTAGATTTGTCACTTGCATGCCCAACAAGAAGTAGCCTTCTAATAAATTTAACAATACAAGGGCTCTATCCACTATCCCAATAATGGAAGCCATGGGTGCAACTAACCATGCATGAGCTAGTACAAACCCTTGGAAAAAAGCCATAAAATATATTATTTCTTTTTATTTTGGAATCACCACTGACATCTCTTCAAGAAAGGAATAGAGTACAAAACTTGGTAGTAATGACTCCCGCATTTCCAAAAAGTGTAAGATAGTTAGAGCATGCTGGACTCCCAAGATAGCATATATTATCACTGGTTGTAAGGTAACCTCTGTGAGCAAAAGAGTGTAATGAATCATTGCAACATGTTATGCTTCTGCATGTATGCTACAACAACAAGTTTGATCTACTTGCAGAAGCCTCTACTACAAAGCTTAATTTAAAAATCTTGATATGGATATTGATGTGGTTCCCACACTTGAAAAATCCTTATCAGCAACGACATAATACATTCTTTGATAAATAAATCAACTTAATCTTAAAGAATTCCAATCTGGCTGTCTATGTAATGAAATATACATCAGAAACACATAGTTGAGGGAACTCTACTTGCATGTAATGCTTATGATAAACATTCCATGATTACCATTCTCAGAACTATCGAAAATCTCTAAGGGTATATATATATATATAGATATAGATATTATCATTCAAATATTTCTATAAGTAATGGGGAGGTTGCTTTGTCTATTTATTATATGATGTATTCATAGACATAGTAACAAAAAGAAGTTGTCTATCTTAAATCCAAATGTATAATGGAATCCTAAGAAGAGACAACCCTCTTGGAATCACCAATTTCCATCTCCATGCTTTCGAATTTCATCCCATATAAAACACAGTAAGGTAAATGTATTCTTACCTCATATGGAAATATAAATATGTAATGTGGCATTTGAGGAACCTCATGTAAACAATGGTGATATCTCTAATAGTATGTAGCAAGTTTGTTTAAGGAAGCCACAATAAAAAGAATATTTAAGATACATATTAAAAAGTGTTAAAGGAATCAATCCTTGATGATGTCTTTTCTTTACTAGAGAACGATAAAATTGATTTGGCCAAATCTTATCATTGCATTGACAAGGATTTATGACAAGTGCATCCAACCTACAAGAACTGCAGTTGACTTGGTACTTCTTAACATCGTATATCCAATATCAAAGTTGAAAGAGAAGTGCAGTCACATAACCCATATATGTCTAATGTAGTAATCTGCTAATCTCTTGGGTGACTACTTTCATTATGTTTTTGAGATGGACAAAGTCATTGCTCACACATAAGATAATTCTTATGAGGCTCCCATATCCTTAGCATGGTTGGGGAAGTAAAAAATGGCTACTATAGAATCCCAAATTCCACAGAGAAGGCATTTTCTAGGCACATATACCCCCTCGGAAAATAAAATATAAATACCAAAAGCATGTTTGAGTCATTGCAAAATTGACACGAGGACATAAATTTTTCACTACAAAGAATTTCTCTCCAAAAATGTTATATGGAGAAAAGAGTTTTAATATAATGAAATAAAAATAACCCATATGTAGACTTCATCGGGCACTTGATTCTAATCTAGTGGGGGTTATGATTGGATGTTGTAATAGCCATTTGCAGAGGTAGGCGACCCATTGTCTAGGTAACAAAACCCCATTTCATTTGGTAAAAAAATTTCTTTCCATGACCATGTACACACTATAGTTTACTAGATTTTTGCTGAGGGAGCTAGAGATAAATATATAAATTACATTAAGATGCCAACTTATCCATCAACCTATTTCAAATTTTCCACATATTGGACAACGACAATGGATTCAAATTCCTGCACTGAAATTGAATATATCCACGTAAGATAAATGCCTGTGTGAGTGATATCTTAATATTATCATGATAATTAAAATAACTCAAGCAAAATTTATTTAACAGTACAAAATTAAATTTCTTCTCATTTCATCAATCACACAAATAGTTGAAAAATTAACAATAGAAGAAATAAAAAAAATACACAAGGATTTCTCCTTCAAATCAAATTTTCATTCCTTTGACCAATGGTGACCTCTAAAAATAGCTTGAACTAGTAACTTTCTTGTCAATAAAATCACTTCAAGAAGTAGTATATGACTTGTGAAAATAGGGTACAAATACAACAGTTAAGTATGTTATATTGCTTCCTTTCTTGGACAACAAATCAATATTTCTCTCTCAATCACTAAAGAACGCTCCAAAACTACACACTATGGCCAGATTTAAGAATGTATAGCACATGCATAAAAATAAACTGCTACAACAATGATACATAGTCTAGAGACTACTCCACTTACTAGTCTCTCTAGAAAATATTCTTGGATTTCCTTTAAAATGTAGTCTTCCTTCATTTTTATTGTTCCCTTATCATGCACAAGATCTCTCCTATATTGTCCTCTTTATGCTTTGAGAGAGGATAATTAATATGCTCAATTATAGCAACTAAACACCTCAATCCTAGGTTATATTTATCTCAATCATGAAATGTATGATTAATACTAAATCCTCATTTATGTCAATAATGTTCTAGAACTTCTAGAACTCTTCATTCAAATACCTAAAAGTAGTGGAATTACAAAAGTTAGACTTTTCATTTTCATTTTCATTTTTATTTTTCAAGTGATTCCAATGTGGTCACCAAAGAAATGTATGGACCCACTTCATACACATTCATACTGAACCTGTGCATTAAGCTCCTACTCAAGCTAGATTTCTAAAAAAAAGTTATATCTACATCATCCTCATCATCATTTAAGACTTGTTCTAGTCTCATATCCTATCCAATGAAAGCATCCCACAACTTATTAAAGTTAAGTAGGTTCTCATAACAACATATAACTTGGAGAAAGTTATTCCATGGTGAATAAAAACATTCAAATAAATCTATACTAATTTTCATCCTCAAGTGTGTCCCTAATGGCAATAATTTGGTCTCTCAACTTTGCTATCTTCATGAGGTAACTTGCTACTATACCTCTTTTACTTGTTGACGTGAGCTTGTTATTCAAGGGCATCTTCCTGAATACATTCAAACTCTGGTAAAAGATTCCCAATGCACCTTACATATCATTGGTAGTGTTTTCCCCAATGATATGAGGGATGAAACAATCCCAAGAAATCAAAAAATATTTTCATCACATTCAATGCCCTCTTGTTGTGCTCTGCCATATATTTGGGATGTGTTCGCACTAGGCAATGCATCCACCTTGTCCATTAGGAATGATAAACCTACCATTTCCAGGAGATTTTGTAATCTTGACTTCCACATCACAATGTCGAAGGCTCTCTCTAACAAGCGACCCTCTCACATATTAGCAATGGCGACTGCGACAACTCCTTCAGGCAAGCCATAATATATAATGACTGAATTAACTAGGGTTTCTATGCCCCACAACTATTGTCAATTCCATGTGTCAATCAATGACACAATTCTTCTTCAATCACAAAATGTTAGACATATTACCCACTGATATCTTCCAATAGCCCTCTACTACAAACACTTGCCTCTCCATACACAAAAACGGGAAGATTTCAAAATCTAGGCTCTGATTCACTGTTAGACTTTATAAAACATGGTAACCATTTTTTGTATTAAAATAGTTCCTAAAGTACTAGATAGATGAAACCTGAAAGCCACTCACAAAAATTTTTTGAATAATGCTAAAGTAAACAATCACATAATGTAGATAACTTATAGTGAAAACACATAGGTCTATCCTAAATCACATCACTATTATTAAGCAGGAAAAAAACAAAATTAAAGAATACTTTCTAAATCATAATGAAAACTAAAAAAAAACCTTAGCACATGGACTGTCGAAAACTGTTACTACTCGATAATTAATTATTAAATTAAATCTTCTATAGGGAAACAATATCCTGTTGGAAATAATACTTGGGGGGGGTGAATCAGTATTATCAAATTCTTTTCAATATGCCTTCATTAATTTATTGATCATTAACTTGTGTATGAGCATGAAACAAGAAAAACATATAGTCACACAAAAGAACACCAAATATAAGGTGGAAACCCAATGTGGGTGAAAACCACCTGCTGCAATATGTCTCTATATTCTTTCAATTAGAAACTTCTTTTCCAATGATTTTGTACTGGTGCAGTCCTTTACCAGTATGTAGGCTGCAACCTGCAGAGAGCTACAACTCTCTCTCATTTTCCAGCCTGTCCTGGAAGGGAGCTACAACACCTTACTTCTTTTTCTTCAAGGACCACTTTTCATAAATTTTTAAACTGGATCCATAAACATCAAGAGATTATCAAGTACAAGTAAATCACTTAGTCAATTGCAGTAACCAGATCAACAATAACAGTAAATTAACCCAGAACACCTTATCAATAGAAAAATAAAAGGTCTTAAGATAGATACGTAATTTTTCTTTCTCTGGTCTGCGTGCATAAGCACTTCTGCTTCTGCTCCCCTGCGTATACTCGCAGAGACCCTTCTACCGAACTGCGTATCCATGCACTATTTCTTCAATCACGCTACATATTGTTACTGTAGGAACGCACCCACAGAAACTATCATTTCGCGTACTACTCTTGAAGCCACGCACCCACAGATGCGATCGCGCCGCGTACCTACGCACCTGCAACTTCTGAGCCGCTGCGTACTTTCCCTGTGCCTCTGCACTTGAGCCTTTGTCGTGCTGCGTACCCATGCACTGTGCCTTCTTCTGCTCTGCGTACCCACGCACTTCTCGTTCTTCTGCTCTGCGTTACCGCGCACTTCTCCTTCTTCTGCTCTACGTACCTACACACTTTCACTGTTAATTTCCTGCATATCTCTGATTAGGGCCGAAATGGCAGTCCCCCAGTCTACCACAGATAGTCATATGCTCAGATCTGATCGTGCACTCGAGAGATCGCCCTTCATAGATTCGCTTTCAACTTCACTTTTATATAGATCAAGCATAATAATCCAATATTTCAGATCTTAAGATATTCAATTTGCAAAATATACTTTGGCCAAGTGATCTCCTTTGCTTTATATAGGCAAGCTCTTCCTAAAATCATGGATCAATACCATAGATAAACAATACAAGGGGCCTAAAAACATGGGGCTCAATAATAATAATAATATAAAGCAATACCATGGGCCAAAACCATAGAATCAAGAACGGTGGGCTAAATACCACGAGCCAAACATAAGAAACCCCACTACAGCGTGCTTTACTGCCTTCAAGTGTGTGCACTGGGGTTCGCACCTTCTGAATGGGTAGCCTGTGGGTATGACCGCACCTCCTGTATGGGTAACCTGCGGGTCCACACCTTTTGAACCATTCACCTGCGAGCCTCTTAATTTCCATCATTTTGAGAGCCTGAACAGATCATTGCCACAGTTTGAGTGAGTTTCCATCAAGTACAATCATAGATCCATACCAGAATCATAATGCCAACAATCTCCCCATTTGGACTTGATGGCAACCTCAAGATCCTCAACGTCATTCTCCCCCTTTGACATCAAGGGCAAAGGGTTATGCTCCCCCTGAATATGAA
>APFE030448039.1:29984-53642 GCA_000404065.3 Pinus taeda | reverse complement strand
TGCCTATTTCGTAGTGGGGGGGTCACAGGGGGTTTGAGGGGTGCAAGTAACCCCCCTCTATGAGGTCCGGGGCCACGCCCCGTAAAATTTTGGTGTTTGGACCCTATATTAGTTTGGGCGGACCTACCTATGGTTTTGTGCATGATTTTCGCACATGGTTTTGGACGCGATGGTTTTCGGTCCATGGTTTTGGATGCTTCGGCATGTATAAATATGTATTGTAACATTGAAAGGAACATGATGAAAAATCAAGCTGGTAGTCCCGATTTTTGGATCCAGAGGAAAATCGTTGTGTATATGTGTTTTATGTGTTATGCTCTCGCATTGTTTATTTTCTGCGTTTTAGAATTCGCATGTAGGTAATTTTTATATGGGGTTAAAAATTACACTTTCCTCCACCCGATAACTTCCTTTGGCCAATACTTAGCCAAATTTACAAGCCTCAAAGTTTCTAATTCTTTGCACAATTCTTGAGAGAATTAGCCTGTATTTAAAGGGAAATTCCTCATCCATAACTGCACAATCCCTTCTGAGTTCAATTCCTGATTGCATGCACCATCCGTACAACTCAGAAAATTATACAACAAATAGTATATTGTCCCTGCACTCTAGTCTCAACTGGGTCTTTCTCAGAATCGGCATGCATGAGTTTCTGATGAGAGAATATTGAGTTAACTAGAGTAGCACTAGTTGAGTGCACTAATGCATCAACTGACTGTTAACTCACTATTAGTTCCTCAAATAATTTGGAACTAATTTAACTTGACTTAACTCAATAAATTGAGTTAACTAATTACCACTCATACTTAACTCATCCTAGACCCCTATAATATAGGGAGAACATATACATGACTTTAGGAAGACTTTGAACTCGAAATTCATAAGTTAATTAAGTTAATTAAACTTAATTAACTCTTTACAACTTGCTATGAGAAGATAATTACATTTAATTCAAGGATAAATTAAATTGGTATTTATGGATTCTATTTTTAACATATCTTGTTGCTATTTTCAACACTTCATCTGAACAAGAAAGGAATTCAACTCAATCTTGATCTTGAACCTTTGGAATGTTTTGCATCCAACACTTCTCTTGAGTTTTGTAGCTCCAAGAACTTTAGAAACAAAAATCATCCAACATGAATTATAATAATGCCTCTCTCATCAAAGTCTTTGACTACTATTGCCTCTGTCGACTAAAAACTATGCACTTTTGTTGACTATTCCTTTATGCACTGTTGTAAACCCTCTCCACGCTTCTTCAGTACCTAACTACTCTAGAATCTGTCACTTTTATCTCTGACTACATCAATCCCACTGATCCCACTATTATGTACTTTGGGCTCTCGTAGCAAGTACGATCCATGAGATAAAACCACTCAATGGAACTTTCCCAATTTCAACCCTCTTGGGACTATCACTTCACATCACCCCACCTCACACCTAGAGGTATTGTTGCATGTGCTCCCTCTACCCACTTGGCTCGAAATTTCCCCATACTCGACGTCACTGTATGAGTGGATGCCTCCACTTGATCTCCTCTCGGCTTCTCCAATTGTGGCTTTTCTACAATTGTCTAAGACCACTTCTGAGACTACTTCTCTAGTTGAGTAGATATCTCCACTTAGTCTCCTCTCAATTTCTCTAATTGTGGCTACTCCACAATTTCCTGAAGCTACTTCTGAGACTTCTTCTGGAGTTGCATGTTGAGAGGTAATTTACTCTCTCTCTCAATGCCTAAGTCACTAACATTTGCCTTTCTCCTCAAGGCTTTGCATGCATCTTGTACCTCAAGTGCATAGAGGTTCTTGGCTAGCACACCAATCTATTTCATTTGTCTCTCCATCACGAAATTTTCAGGAAAAATAGCTGATTTTAAATTAGCGATATCTCCCTCATCTGAAATCCAATTCAACCGATTTGTTTTTTGAATTTGGGTAATTTTTTGCAAAGAATCCAAATATTTTATTTTTCTGAAAATTGTGCACAAAAATTTTCAGATTTGCTGCACAAACTCGCAGCCCAAAACTCAAAACTTCGAAATCTCTTCTAGAGTACTGTTCGCAGCTCCGATACCATGTAGAAAATCATGTATATTCACAAGCTCATGTAACATACTAAAACAAGAGACAATAATCTACTTCTACCCTTTATAGTGGAAGCACATAAAGATCGAGAAAAAAAAAAATCGACAAGAGGACGAACATCAATGTCACATAACACAATAAATATCTGGGGAAAGCCACGACTCAAAACCGCATTATCTATATTGCATTAATCAGAAATCCAAGATGATAGTACAATGCTTTTTCTCACAAGAACAATGCCAACACTCAGTAAAATCAATCTCCCAGCTCACAAGCAAGCTCAAGCTAAATCTAGGCCTCTTGTCTGCTCTCCAAGCCTCCTATTTCCTTACACCTTTGGTCAAAGAATTTGGATAAATAAAATATGATATGCTCAACCTTGAGCTTAACCTGCACAAGTATTTCCTATCCTCCGCATGATGACTTTCTTTGGCCAATACTTAGCCAAATTTCCAAGCCTCCAATTTTCTAATTCTTTACACAATTCCTAAGAGAATTGGTCTATATTTAAAGTGAAATTCCTCATCCATAACCATGCAATCCCTTCTAGGTTTAGCTCTTGATTGCATGCACCATCTGTACAACTCATAAAATTATACAATAAATAGTACACTATCCCTACACTCTAGTCTCAATTGGGTCTTTCTTAGAATCGGCATGCATGAGTTTCTAATGAGGGAATATTCAGTTAATTGAAGTAGCACTAGTTGAGTGCACTAATGCATCAAGTCACTATTAACTTACTATTATTTCCTCAAACAGTGTGGAACTAATTTAACTAGACTTAACTCAATAAAATGAGTTAACTAATTACAACTCATACTTAACTCATCTTAGACCCCTATAACATAGGGAGAACATATACATGACTTCAGAAAGACTTCCAACTTGAAATTCCTAAGTTAATTAAGTTAATTAAACTTAATTAACGATTTACAAGTTTCTATGAGAAAAGAATTACAATTTAATTCAAGGACAAATTAAATTGGAACTTCTGGATTCTATTTTTAACATTTCTTGTTGCTATTTTCAACATATTAAGCAATGATAGGAAATATTATACCTATATATATTCGATATCATGCATGTAAATTTGTCTTTAAAATTTCATGAAAAATGGAACATGCCTTGAATCTAATGGCTTGAGCCTCATACAATAGTACCACTTTCCCAAGCGCAGTTTCCAACATGGAGAGAATGATTTGTCAATTGATGAAGAAATTTTTGGTGCACCCATATGAGGACATGATGGCCGTGGTGGTAAGATCAAAGAACTTCGTGTATAATTTGAGTGTTTTTGGGAAGGGATAGTTTTTTAGAATAAAATGGTGGGCCTCATTATTCCAATGAGGATTGTCCTTTAATCCTCTAACGAAAGGAACACCAACCAATCAAATCAATTCGTAAGAGGTAGATGAGGTAATTTGTGGGGTGGGAACCCAAGTAAATTCATAAGTCTAGGATGATTCCATACAAAGTCCATAAAAGATGATTTTGGGATATCAAAGACATTATGTACTTGATTTTGAAAGATGGATTCCATTATGGTGCCTCTTTTTTTATTAATAGAGATGAATATGACATTAATGCATATAACATTTAACTAAGATCCTAAATTTATGAAATTTGAATATATGTGTGTTATTTAATTAAATTCATATTTTTCTTTCGTATTTTGTTGTACAAAAGGGGTATACAACCCTTTGGTTGGGATGTATCATGAGCGCCATACTTGACCTATTTCAATTTATTTCTATGAATTTACCTTTTGAAAACCCTGAAGCTTTGGTATGATGAGAAACATATCTATTGAACTAACCAATTATGTATCCATTTGTAGTTTATAAATGAATTACATGTAATTTAATTTGGGAGTGTTTTATTAGATTTTATGATGAAATATTTAAATTTCATGTATGTACGATGAACATGTGTTAGTATTAGGCTTGAAAATGAGTTATTATTGTTCTCTTTTTCTTTATATGAATGTCACATTCATCATAGAATGGATATTTACTTGTTCTACCAACATAGATCAATTTTCCACCAACATGGCTATCATATTGTAGCATTAAGCATAATTTTTGGTTGTTGGAACATGTCTCTTGATTGCGAACCTTTAAGAAAAGTATAATTATGTCCATTGTTAATAAATCATGCATAGATCCACCTATAGGAGGACCTACAATACTACTGGTCCTAATCACTGCTACAAAACTACAATGGAAGCCCTGTGAGCTAATGAGATCTTGCTATTGAAAGGGCTGAAAGAATTTTTCATTTAAACACCTACAAGACTGCTTGAAATATATGTTTATAGTTTGTGCTTGAAGATTATGGTTGTAGGTAACATTTATTGTTCGTAATCATTATTGTTACATTCTTTGTTTTTTACTACCCTTATTGAGCAAATTTCTACCTTTAATATTTCCACCATGATCTTTTATATCCAACGTTTCTTGCTCTAGGTGACCTCATGCCTCTACAAATAGTTGCTTCAAAGTATAATATTTTTTATGAGAATACCATTTTTCCTAATGTGAACGTAGGACATAAATGATATGAATAAGAATGTGTTGAAACATAACAATTACCCTAGCAATGATGCAAATGTGACAGAGTAGGAGCCTCTTCATGAAGAACATATCACAAAAAATGAAGAATATTTGTCATATATTGGTTTGGAAAATAAGTACTTATTCCTTGTTAGTTTTCACTTCTATGCATATTTCAATAAATTTGTATATAATATATTTGATGATGTAGTCCATATATGATTTTTATTATAATTTGATAAGTTTTTTGTTTTATAGGGAAAAGTTGGATTCTATAGAAAATGAGAATAAACAAAAGGAAAGAAAAGACATGTTGTTTCCAACTTGTAGAAGCCAACACCTTAGTAAATTAGTACATCGACATGACGTTGATGATAATAATTTTATATTCCTAATATATGAGATGACCATGTCTAGGGTGTTAATGAAAACATGGTATATGTTGGAGAAGCAGGCTTACAAGGACTTCATTTAAAGTTAAAGCAAAGATTTGAGTGGACATCTGAGGAGATTTTGTGTCATCTAGTGCCACATATGTTGTGGAAAAGGAGAAACATGTTCAACCTTATTCCATAGAAAAAAAACAATTACATATCCTCCAAGAAAGGTGGTAAGAGTTAGTGCACCTTATGTATCCACAAGTATGAGTGGTTTTTCATTACCTAATCTTATTTCTGAACATGCATCAACTTCCATGAAAAGATAAAAAATTATTCAAGGCATGTATAGGTCCATAGAGAGGGAAGGAAAATAAATAAAATTATAAGGGATGAAGGCTTACTTGATTGACGTAAACAATGGCCAATGTACTAGACCAAATGGTTCAAGGTGGACCACAAAGTTGAACACAAGAATAAGGTCTCATTTGGATGTTATCATATCTGACTTTGTCGATAAATATCCAAGAAATGTTGATCAAGTGATCCAAAAAATGGAAAATCCTTTTGAGACTAGCGGTGGAAGGATTCCATTAAATATTACAAGCAAAGAATGATAATTTTAATGAATAAATTCAAGCATAAATGCATAAAATTACTCTTAAATGGAAAAGATAGGGAGAGCAACACCCATAGCAAGTTGAGAAACCTTGATTTCTTGACACCGCAGACCCATTCTTCCATTTCTAGTGATGTAACACCCGTCTCTTCATAATAAACTCTCCTCATATATTTTTATATCACCAAGTGAGGGAATTTAGCATGATCCGTGAGGTGCCAATCCTCCATTTTCAATAGTGGGATCTGTGTGAGCTGTGGACCTTCAAAAGGAACTTGCTCAGGTAGCCAGGGCATGGAAATGGTGAATTTCTCAAAGTCCGGGTACTTTGTGACCTGCGCCTTTCCCTTCCACAAAGAGATACACTTAGGGAGCCTTGTTATCGGCGTCACTCCTTCAGCGTCGAAGTATTAAGTTCCCTAGCCTTCTTCGACCTCTAGGTCCACTACCTTCTGCTTGTCTTTCACTGGCTACTTATACTTCTTCTGTATTTCTGTCGCGGTATGCTTCCTTCGGGAAGTGTGTATCGACAATGTCTTTTTTCTGCTTTTCCTTTATTGTAGGTTGCTTCTCTTTCATGCTAGGTTGTTTGCCTTTTTCCATGGTCCGTTTTGGCCTTGGTGACCTCGGTGCCGTGGGCACCGTAGGTGTGGCTTCTACAACTAGATACTTCTGGTCCTGGAGCGTCGAATATAGCTGCTTTTGAAGTTAGGGCTTCGACGAGGTTCGTGGCAGTCATCCTTTCCATAAATAACTTATGGGCTTCAAGAGAAATGTTTGTGTGTGTTAGGAATTCCTCCCAAAATGCTTGGCTCATAGGCGATAGACAAGAAATTCCAACAACAACTCTAAGAGTGCAAAGTGTTCTCTGATGGATGGCACACATAATTTATAGGTAGTTTTGAATTCAAATCCGATCGTTCCCCCCAAATTTTGACAATAAATGTTGTTTTGGCAGTAGATCTTCGAAGATTTGTTCCTTAAATGCCACCAACCTACTCCTATTAACTATCTTCTGGCTGTCAAGTCATGAATAGTGACTGCAATGGTCGCTTTTCTAGTATGATGCGTGGCACCTCCCTTCTTGGTGGAGCTTCCTACGTGTAGCTTCATAGGTTTAAACTTAGTCACCTTCCATGCAGCCTGCTTGCTGTGTTGTCCTCCCAACTCGGCAATGTAGTTTATAGTCCCATGCCTTGCAATTGCCTGGAGCACTAAGACTATCCTACTACCATATAGTCGTTGCACAGGATCACCTATACACAACTTCAGTATGCTCCCATAAAACAAAATGATGACTCCATTTGTTTGATTTATTTGATCTAATTGGTTGTTTTGTAGGACCTTTCTCTCTGTATTTTTACTTCATTTGGCTTCTATAATTTCTCTGGAATTTTGTAGGCCCCCTAAGACCCATTCTCGGCCCAAGAAGAACCTCTAATTAGTTTTCATGTTGGTCCCATGTATTTTAACACAGATGGACACATGAGTCATGTGTATATGAAGCAGATAACCCACATGATAAACATAAAGCTCAAAATTTCCTTGTAATTTTTCTTTCCTGAGTGTTTGGTAGCCTTTAGTGAATTGCTTGCACTTGTGCAATTTTTTTATAATTTAGATAGGTTTCTTAATTGCTTTGATAACCGCCATTAGTATGGAAATTTATTATTATTTTCATTGAAAATTTGCATTTACATATAACTTAATTAGGAGGAGAGTAAGTAGCCATAATCCACATATGTTTTCAACTTATTTTTCTTTTTCCAACATAGCTTAATTAGGAGGAAATTAAGTTTCCTTAAATCCACATATCTTTTTTACTAACCAAAGATTTTACTTCAATTCAAATTATTATCGAGACTAGGACAAAGTGTTATTAAAGAAAGGGAGTAGCCCTTGCTTCCCTTGCATCCTTGTGATGGTCCTAGGATTGCATCTAAAAGCTTTCTTAAAGCACTCAGTTTCCATCTCACTTTAGCCTCACATAGTGTAATTAGGAAGGAAGTAAGTGGGCAATCATCCATACATTATTTATTTTCTTACAAGGAATGAGCACAACATAGTGTAATTAGGGGATTTTGTAAAGGATCATCGCATATCCACATCACTCCACACTTTGTATACTCACTATTTCACTTGCACACATTTTTCACTACACAGATTAAGTTATTCTAAACATTTCACAACGATATCCACATTTTGGATGTTTTGTGCTTAGTTTATTCTAGCTTACATTTTCACATTCTATTTGAGTTAATACTCTCTAAAAGAAACCATAACTTGAATGCATTAAATTCCCCACAAGGACTACAAAATATTTTATAGTTCTAGTTAGGACCATTAGTGGTAGGCATCCCATAAGCCACCATGGTCATTTTCCATCTTTTAAACATAGAAGTTTCCTTTTAGGATGCTTAAAATCCTTCAATCATCCCATGGAAAAGAATACATGGGCATGCTAGAAACCCAATTCAAATGAGGTTAGGCATAGGTCTCAGTGTGAGTGGCTCTCTACGAGACTATTTGACTCATTTAGGGCTCCACATTGTTGATTTACTACCAAGAATCTCAAGAGTCAACTACCCCCATGGGATGAAGGTGTTGAAAAATGCAACAAGAAATTCTCAATTTGATTTTCCCTTGAGTAAATTAAGAAAATTCATAATTCCACATCAGAAGACAATTCAGAGGGGTTAACTAAGGTGACATGGCTCTTATCACTCAATTATCTTAGTCAATTTGAGTTAGGGGCTTGAATTTCAGTTGTATGTAGTGATTCGTAAATTTTAGGAGCCTGGGTTGAGTTAATTTAAATTGTAATAAGTTAAACTAGTTCTAATTGTCAATAGAACTAGTTGGCAATCAATTAAGTATTGGGACAATAGTCTAACCTAGAGATCATCTAGTTTACTGATCAATAAAATAATAATTATCTCATGCATTTCAAGAATATGAGTTTCCCAGTGGTGGTGGAGTTTCCAAGGAAGTTAAACAACAGTTGTAAACTAGTTGAGTCAACCCTGAGGAATTACGCAAGTATTTTGGAGGAAATTCCTAATTAATAGGGGCCTATTTCCTCAGGGTTTACACAAGAAAATAGGGGATCAAGAAGAGGCATAAATTGACTAAGTCTGGGTCAGAGCTACTTAGTGAGCATAGAGATAGGTTATGCACTTACAGGTTGTGCTTAGTTGAGTAAAGCAATTGTAATACATCTCTATTCATAAAATTAATGCAAGTAGACATTGGGGTTTTTAATAATTTTCTTTCCCTAGGAAAAATACTATTTTCATGTGCGTTACATTTTATTGCATGTATGAAATTTTTGTTCTATATTTTGAATTACTTCCACAGAGAATTAAAGTAGGTATGTGTCTTACGATTTTGATTAAAACTTCATCAGAAATTGAAAATCTACATCGTAATTTCTACATGGTATTAGAGAAGGATTCACATTAGAGAAACAATTTCAAAGTTGTTTCTTAAGAGTTTTGAATTTGGAGTTCATTGTAGAAGGAATTGTTTAGAGCTAAGATGATGGCCTTCAATTGACTAAGGCTATAGTATGCCTTGGAAGGAACCTCTAATTTTGTTTCATGGAAGGATCAAATGGAGGTGGTATGGGATGACAATGAATTGCTAGAATACATCAAGAAAAATGTTGCAAAACCACCAAAATCTAACAGCCAGAACCTTTCATAGTGGAAGAAAGATGTAGCCAAGGAAAGGATAATAATATTGGAGGGAGTACGAGATCACATGTCTTAAATATCCACGGAAAAGAAACTTTGTTCGCAATGTGGAAAACATTGACATAATTATTCGAGAATAATAGTGACCATAGGAAGTTGGCACTCAAAGATCAACTTTGAAGTATCAAGATGTAGAAGAATGACACTATTCCATAGTATCTAAGCAAGTTCACACAATGTCGTGATGAAATTTGCAGGGTCATTGTTAATGTTCTTGAAGAAGACTTGGTAAGCCTAGCCCTTTTGGGCCTTCCCAAGAGCCAGCATAACTATCAAGATTAGTGAATGGGAGGGAGAAACTACCAAATTGAGGACATTTATGGTCTAATTTTATAAAGGAGGAAATAAGGTGGAATACCAGAGATGGAACGTCTTACAAAGAAGAGGAAGAGGAATTTTCTCTAGTTAGAAAAGGAATGAAGGCCAAGGGAAAGAAGTCCCAAGGTGATGTTTATTCTAGCCAAGAGAAGAAGAAGAAATACTTTTCCAAAATTAAATGCTTCAATTTTCATGGATTCGGGCACTATCCTACAAAGTGTCCACATAAAAAGTCTAGCAAAAGGAGCCTGCGGTAGCAACAATTGGTGAAGAACTGGCTTCACAATTTGAGCTAGATTTCACCCTTATCACATGCATGGCCCACACTATGATGGGGAGTGTGTCGTACTTGAATTTGGGTGCCTCATTCCACATAATTGGTTGTAGAGAGTTTTTCAGTGATCTGAAGGATAAATATATGCATAATAATATTGAATTTGGAGATGACATAAGGTACACTGTGACGGGGATTAGTATAGTAACATTTTGGAGGAAGCTAGAACCCCCTCTCAGACTCAAGGATGTGATGTTCTTTCTAATCCTAAAGAAAAATCTCATCATTGTTGTAGGTTTGGAAGACTGTGGCTTTGATGTGATCTTCAACAAAAGAAAATCTTTCGTAAGACACATAACCATGGAACATGTAAAGAAGATTAGGGTTCGAGTCAAGAAACTATAAGCACTTGAGGTAGAATATGCATGCAAAACCTTGAGGATCAAGGAAAATATTAGAGATATGATAATTGAGAGGGAGCATGATAGACCTATCAAATTGGAGCCTCAAAAGGAGCCTCAAGAAATTGTTGAGCAGCCACAAATGGAAAGGCAAAGAGGAGGTAGAGTGGAGACATCGACCCAATAAGAAACCTCTAGTAGGTGGAGAGTTCAAGCCAAGAGGGTAGAGGGAGCACATTGAACTATACCTACAAGAGTGATGTGGAGTGATGTAGATCCTTAGTCCAAGAGTTACAAAAATTTGGGTAGTTTCCATTGAGGCATTCTCCTCATGGATCATTACCTTGCTATGGTAGTCCACATTATTCAGTAGCAGGAGGATTTTTTTCAGTCAAATATTGAGGAGTGCATAGGAGTGTTGATAGCAGAGCAAGAGGCTCAGTAATAGAGTCAACAACAACACAATTTTCCTAGTAGATAGTTGAAACAGTTGATTCAATCCTTTTTTTGGATGCTTCTCAGTTGCAGATGTTGTAGTAGAAATAACAGCAATGAGAGGTGTTTCTATAGTAAATTCCACAGATGTAGGATTAGGGTAGTTTGTAATCCCTTTCCTCTTGAGAGGGAGTGTTGAAAAATGTAGCAAGAAATTCTCAATTTGATTTTTCCTTGAGTAAATTGAGAAAATTCGAATTTCCACATCAACGTATAACTTGAAGGAGTTAACTGAGGTGATATGGCTCTTTTCACTTATTTAGATCAATTAATTTGAGTTAGGGGCATGAATTTCAGTTGTATGTAGTGATTCCTAAATTTTAGGAGCCTATGTTGAGTTAATTTCAGTTGTAATCAATTAAACCATTTCTGACTGTTATTCAAACTAGTTGGTGGTTAGTTAAGTAGTGGGACATCAGTCTAACTCATATCCTCTAGTTAACTAATCAATCAGCTAATAATTAGCTCATGCATGAAAAGAATATGAGTTGACTTGTTGTGGTGGAGTTTCCAAGGATGTTAACGAGTAATTGTAAACTAGTTGAGTGTATAGGTGTTGCATGAGGTGAGGTGATCAACCTTGAGGAATTGTACAAGAATTTTGGAGGAAATTATTAATTAATAGGGGCATATTTACTCAGGAATTGTGCAAGAAAATAGGGACTCAGGCAGAGGCAAAATTTGAATAAGTTTAGGTCATAACTTCTAAGTGAGAAGAGAGATAAGATATGCACTTGCGGGTTGTGATCCATTGAGAAAAGAAATTGTAATACATCTATATTCTTCATATTAATGCAAGTAGGCATTGGGGTTTTTAGCAGTTTTCTTTCCTCGAGAAAAATATTATTTGCATATGTTATTTCTAATTGGATATATGAAATTTTTGTTCTAGATTGTGAATTACTTTCTACTAAGCAGTAGAGTAGATTTATGTCTTGTGATTTTGATTAAAACTTCATGAGTAGTTGAAAATATACATCATAATTTCTACATGGTATCATAGCAGGATTCACATTAGAGCAAGAATTTCAAATTTCTTTCTGAGGAGGTTCGAATTTGGAGTTCAGTATAGTAGAATTTCTTTAGATCTGAGAAGATAGCCTTCAATGAACTAAGGCTAGAGTATGCCTTGGAAAGAACCTCTAATTTTGTTACATGGAACAATGTCATGGGGGCAATATTGAATGAAAACAGATTGCTAGAATACATCGAGGAAAATGTTGAAAAACCACTAGAATATGATGCCTAGAACCTTTCTTAGTGGAAGAAATATGTAGCCAAGGCAAGGAGAATAATCTTGGAGGGAGTATGGGATTACATTGTCTCAAATATCCATGGAAAAGAAACTATGTTAGCAATGTGGAAAGTAATGACATAATTGTTCAAGAATAATAGTGACCACAGGAAGTCGGTGCTTAAGGATAAACTTAGAAGTATCAAGATGCAAGAGAATGACAATACTCCACAATATCTGAGCAAGTTCACAAAATGTCATGATGAATAGGGTTGATGTTAATGTTCCTAAAGAATAACTGGTAATCCTATCCCTTCTCGGCCTTCCAAAGAGCTAGCATAGCTATCAAGATCAGTGAATGGGAGGGAGAAACTACTAAATTTAGAACACTTATGGTCTGATTTGGTACATGACGAAATAAGGTGGAATACAAGAAATGGAATCTCATCCAAAGAAGAGGAATATGAATTTTATCTAGTCAGTAAAGGAATGAATGCCAAGGGAAAGAAGTACCAAGGTGAGGCTAAATCAAACCAAGAGGGAAAGAAGAAAGACTTGCCAAAAATGAAATGCTTCAATTGTCATGAATTTGGACATTATGCTACAAAGAGTCCACACAAAAAGTCTAGAAAGAAGGAGTCTGCAGTAGTAGCATCAGACGAAGCATTAGATTCATAGTTTGAGCTAGATTTCACCCTTATCACATGCATGGATAGCACTATGATGGGGAGTGTGTGGTACTTGGATTCAGGTGCCTTGTTCCACGTGGCTAGGTGTAGAGGGTTTTTAAGTGATGTGGAGGAGAATGATATGCAGAAGAATATTGAGTTTGGATATGATGGAAGGTACAATGCGACTAGGATTGGTATAGTCACCTCTCAGAGGGAGTCTAGATCCCCTCTTAGAATCAAGGATGTAATGTTCGTTCCAGGACTAAAGAAAAATATCCTCTCTCTTGCAGTTTTGGAAGATTGTGGTTATGATGTGATCTTCGGCAAAGCAAAAGCATTCCTGAGACAAATAGCCATGGGATAGGTTAAGAAGATCAAGGTTCGAGTCAAGAACCTCTATGCACTTGAGGTAGAAGATACATTCAAAACCTCTAGGAGAAAAGCAAATATGAGAGATATGATGATTGAGAGGGAGCATGATAGACCTCTCAAAATGGAGCCTTAGAAGGAGCCTGAGGAAATTGTGGAGCAACCACAAATGGAGAAGAAGACAGGAGAAAGAGTGGCGACATCCACCCAAGAAAATAATTATATTAGGGGGAGATTTCAAGTCAAGAGGGGAGAGGGATAACATGCAACTATACCTCTAGGAGTAAGGCGGAGTGATATAGATCCTTAGACCAAGAGTTGTAGAAATTTGGATAGGGTACATTAAGGCATTCTCCTCATGGATCATTACCTTGCTATGGGGGTCCACAATAATCAATAGTGGGAGGATCAGTGTCAGTCAGATTTGGAGGAGTGTAGAGGAGTGTTGATAAGAGAGTAGGAGGCTCAATAAAAGAGTCATTAACAACACAATTTTCCAAGTAGATAGTTGCAAACGTAGTTGATTTAGTCTTTTTCTAGATACTTGTAGATGGTGTAATAGTAGCAACAATAGTGAGAGGTGTTGCTATAGTAAATTCCACAGATGCAGGATTGAGGTAGTTGATAATACCATTCTTGCAAAGAGGGGGTGTTGAAAAATGCAACAAGAAATTCTCAATTTGATTTTGCCTCGAGTAAATTGAGAAAATTCGAAATTCCACATCAACAAACAACTTGGAGGAGTTAATTGAGGTGACCTGGTTCCTTTCACTCAGTTAGCTCAGTCAATTCGAGTTAGGGGAATGAAGTTCAGTTGTATATAGTGATTTCTAAATTTTAGGAGCATAGGTTGAGTTAATTTCATTTGTAATCATTTAAATTAGCTCTAACTATATATAGAACTAGTTGGTTGTCAGTTAAGTAGTGGGACATTAGTCTAACTCATATATCATCTATTTAACTAATAAATCAACTAATAATTAACTCATGCATGCATAGAATACAAGTTTCCCAATTGTGGTGGAGTTTCCAAGGTAGTTGACCAATACCTGTAAATTATTTGAGTGTACAAGTGTTGCATGACATCAAGTGATCAACCCTAAAGAATTGTGCAAACAGTTGGGAGGTAATTCCTAATAAATAGGAGTATACTTCCTTAGGAATTGGTCAAGCAAATAGGGGCTCAAGTAGAGGCAAAAAACCACTAAGTTTGGGTCAGATCTTCTTAGTGAGAAAATAGAGAGGTTATGCACTTACTAGTTGTGCTCAGTTGATCAAAGAAACCATAATACATCTCTATTGATCAAATTAATGCAAGCAAGCATTTGGATTTTTAGTAGTTTTCTTTCCCCAAGAAATAAACTATTTTCATGTGTGTTAATTCTTATTGCATGTATCAAATTATTGTTCTAGATTATGAATTACTTTTCAAAGAGCTAGACTTTGAGTAGGTTTATGTCTTTGATTTTGATTAAAACTTCATGAGCAGTTTCAAATCTAGATTATAATTTCTACATGATATTAGAGCAGGATTCACATTAAAGCAATAATTTCGAAGTTGTTTCTCAGGAGGTTCAAATTTGGAGTTCATTGTAGCAAGATTTCCTAATAGCTAAGAAGATGGTCATCAATGGACTAAGGCTAGAGTATGCCTAGGAAGGAACCTCTAATTTTGTTGCATGGAAGGATCACATGGGGGCATTTTAGGATGACAATGGATTGCTAGTATAGATCAAGACAGAAGTTGAAAAAATACTAGAATATGATGCCCATAAATTTTCTCAATGGAAGAAATATGTAGCCAAGGAAAGGAGAATAATCTTGGAGGGAGTACGAGATCACATCATCTCAGATCTCCATTGAAAAGAAACTTCATTTGCAATGTGGGAAGAAATGACATAATTGTTTGAGAATAATAGTGACCACAAGAAGCTAGCACTCAAGGATAAACTTCGAATTATCAAGATGAAGGAGAATGACACTCTTCTATAGTATCTAGGGAAGTTCACATAATGTCATCATGAACTTGGTAGGGTCGGTGTTAAAGTTCCTAAAGAATACTTGGTAAGCCTAGCCCTTCTAGGCCTTCCCAAGAGTTGGCATAACTATCAATATTCGGTGAATGAGAGGAAGTACCATATTGGGAATGCTTACGGTCTGATTTGGTACAAGAGGAAATAACTCGAAATACAAAAGATGGAATCTCATCCAAATAAGAGGAGGAATTTTCTCTGGTTAGAAAAGGAATGAAGGCCAAGGGAAAGAATTCCCTAGGTGAGGCTGAATCCAGCCAAGAGAGAAAGAATAAATACTTGTCAAAATTAAATTCTTCAATTTTTATGAATTCGGGCATTATGATACAAAATGTCCAAACAAAAAGTATAGCAAGAAGGATCCTATACTAGAAGCAGCAGGTGAAGCTTTAGCTTCATAGTTTGAGACTTATTTCACCCTTATCACATGCATGACCAACATTGTGATAGGGCTTTTGTGGTACTTGGATTCAAGTGCCTCATTCCACATCACTGGGTGTAGAGAGTTTTCCAGTGACCTAGAGGATAAAGATCCCATAAAGAATATTGAGTTTGGAAATGATGGAAGGTACAATGAGACCGATATTGGTATAGTCACATTTCACAGGGAGTTGGGGTCCCCTCTCAAAATCAAGGATGTCACGTTCATTCCAGGCCTAAAGAAAAATATCATCTATGTTGTAGTTTTAGAAGACTGTGGTTATGATGCGATTTTCAACAAAGGAAAAAAATTCCTAAGACACATAGAAACTAGATAGGTGAATCATATTGGTGTTCGAGTCAAGTACTGGTATGCATTTGAGGTAGAAGATGCATGAAAAATGTTGAGGAGAAATTTAGAGATTAGAGATATGATGATTGAGTGGGAGCATGATAGACCTCTGAAAATGGAGCCTCAAGAAATTGTGGAGCAACCACAAGTGGAGAGACAGAGTGGATACATCCACCCAAGATGAGACTTCCAGTAGGTGGATATTAGAGCTAAGAGGGAAGAGGGAGCGCACATAGATATACCTCCAGGAGTGAGGTAGAGTGATGTAGATCCTTAGTCTAAGAGTTGCAGAAATTTGGGTAGGGTCCATTGAGGCATTTTCCTCATGGATCATTACCTTGCTACTCAGGCCCACAATATTCGGCATAAAGAGGATCAATTTCTATCATATATTGAGAATTAGATACAAGTGTTGATGGTAGAGAAGGATGGTCAATAGCAAAGTCAACAACAACACAACTTTCCTAGTACATAGTTGCAAACACAGTTGATTTAGTCTTTTTTTTTGGATGATTCTTAGTTGTAGATGTTGTAGTAGAAAAAAAATAGTGAGAGGTGTTTCTATAATACATTCCAAAGATTCAGGTTTGGGTTAGTTGATAATCCCTTTCTTTTTGAGAGGGAGTGTTGAAAAATGGAGCTACAAATTATTAATTTGATTTTGCCATGAGTTAATTGAGAAAATTTAAAATTCCACATCAACAGACAACTTGGAGGAGTTAACTGAAGTGACATGGCTCTTTTCATTCATTTAACTCATTTAACTTGAGTTAGGGGCATGAAGTTCAGTTGTATGCAATGATTCCTAAATTTTAGGAGCCTCAGTTGAGTTAATTTCAATTTTAATCAGTTAAACTAGTTCTAATTGTTAATAAAACTAGTTGGTGGTTAGTTAAGCAACGGGACATTAGTCTAACTCATAGATCATCTAGTTAACTGATCGATTAGCTAATAATTATCTCATGCATGCAAAGAATATGTGTTTCCCATTTGGGTTAGAGTTTCCAAGGCGGTTAACCAATAGTTGTAAACTAGTTGAGTGTATAGGTGTTGCATGAGGTCAGGTGATAAACCCTAAGGAATTGCGTAAGAATTTTGGAGGAAATTCCTAATTAATAGGGTCATATTTCCTGGGGAATTATGCAATAAAATGGGGTATCAAGCATAGAAATAAATTTATTAAGTCTGGATCAGAGCTTCTCAGTGAACAGAGAGATAGGTTATGCACTTGCACATTGTGCTCTATTGAGAAAGGCAATTATAATACATCTCTATTCATTAGATTAATGCAAGCAAGCATTGGGATTTTTAGCAGCTTTCTTTCCCTAGGAAAAATACTATTTTCATGTGTGTTATTTCTTATTGCATATCTAAATTTTTTATTCTATATTGTGAATTACTTTCCAAAGAGTAGTAGACTAGGTTTGTGTCTTGTGATTATGATTAAAAATTCATGAGCAGATCCAAATCTACATCATAATTTCTATATAAGGTAACAATCATGGCCAAAATTTTATGCCATCTTTTCCTATAGGTTGAGGTGTGGGAAGAAATAAGAACTCTCGATACCTCGGTTGATTCTTGCTACTGAAAGCATTGCCAATATTTTTAGGATGGGGCCCCATTACCCTCCCAAAAGATTTCATCACAAGTCCTGATTACTTTTTGAGTGGAAAGGAGACATAGGTATTTTATGATTTTTATCATACACAAAAAACAAAGCCTTTTTCTTGTTTGATTGATCACACAAAATAAAGTGAAAGGGAGAATTAACATTTTATTTTTCACTTTTTTTGTATGTATAAGATTTATTTTCTTTGATAAAAAATCCCCTCCCTCACCACATAAGAAGCACACACTCCATCAGACACCATAGGGGTCCCCATAGTACCCCTTCACTTTAGGAATTTCCAAAACCTCCCCCCATTATTGGGAGGTGTGCCAGGTCTCTCACCATATCGACATAGAAGACATCATAAAAGCACTGTGATTGGTTCATATTTCATTGGAGAAACCTTTATTGGGACCCCTCCCCCTCAAGGTACCCCTTTTACTACCCCTCAAGGGAGTCAACACACTACCCCACTGGGTAGTCCCATGCATACTTCCCCATAAGAGAACCCTTTTCATATCACATTCCAATTTATTTTATGATGGCGAATACCAATTGAATCCCATTTGTTGTTTCCTCGAATCACCTAGATTTAAGAAATATTAGAAATTATCCCATTGCACATTACACAAATTGGCATGCCATGACAACAAAGTTGCCTTCTAATATACAAAAATTTAAAGGAAAATAGTGTGAGGATACTAGAAACCATATCATGACCTTTCATTTATGGAGCTCATCAAACAACATCATAGATGCCTCAATTCACTTTAGACTCTTTAAATGCACCCTCACTAGACCTCCGATGAAATAGTATGTAAGTGAGGCGTTAAGTTCCCATACCTTGACTCCTTAGCTAGGTCATTCCTCACCTTCTTTCAACTCCTAGTTCACCATGATACTGTGTTAGAGCTAGTCACCCACTTTCGATGAACAACCTCCACACATATTTTAGACCATGTCCATGACTGGTGAAAGCTTCCTAACCTATGTAAAGTGAATGTAACAGAGGACCTCTAAGTCGATTTTTTTCTAAAATCTATTGTGCCAACATTGAAAAAATATGTGGCCACGACCATGCCACAAAAAAAATAAGAGTTTTCTAGAAAATCTCAACAGCTTGAGCTCATCTATACTCAGTCGGGATACCTTTATTATGTTCTACTTGATGCCCCTCGATTATAGTCCTCTGTACAAGATAAACCAGGTACATCAAGTGCTACAGACTATTTGATTGAAACCACTTTAATATAGTGTCTATATGTGTACAATGGAAAACCAATTTCAAATCACACTACAAGAAAAAACGACACTGGGGGGCGAAAAATATCATCATAAGCTCATTGGTGACAGTCAAAAGAGAATTCGTCACCAAAACCTGATCATCACCAAAGGTGGCTTCACCAAAATTATAGGTGTTTTAGCAACATACAAATTTCGTCACCAATAATTATTTATAATGACAGATAGCGACCGTCACCATTTCATATGAGCAATGGTGGTGGACCATAGCCTCTGTCACCAAAAACTGAATGTCACCAAAGGCGGCATCGCCAAAAGTATAGGTGTTGTAGTGATATTTAAAGTTCGTTACCAATAATGATTTATAATGATGGATAGCGACCATCATCATTGCATAATGGTGATGGACCATAACCTCGGTCACCAAAAACTGAATGTCACCAAAGGTGGCATTGCCAAAAGTATAGGTGTTATGGTGACATTCAAGGTCTATCATGAATATTGATTATAATGATGGATAGTTACTGTCACCATTTCATATGAACAATAATGATTTATTGTGATGGATCTTTAATGACCGTCACTATTGGTGCATATATATGGTGACGTTCATTGACAGTCACCAAAAGTTGCATTGCTAGAAGTATAGGTGTTGTGGTGACATTTAAGGTCCATCACGCATATTGACTATAATGACGGACAATGACCATCACCATTTCATATCAACAACAATGATTTATGGTTATGGACCTTTGAGGGTTGTCATTATTGACGCATATATATGGTGGCGTTCGTTGACCATCACCATTTCATATTTTTGGTGAGGGTTGAAAAATCTCACCAAAGCTCATTAGTGATGGTAAAAATAACCTCCGTCACGAAAAATTGATCATCACCATTCCATATGGATGTCAGGGCATGATGGAATCGAACCACCAACCTCCTGCTTGTAAAGAAGGTGCTCTTCCATTGAGCTAGCACCCTTTAAAGAATTATATTTTTAAAAATTAGACCTTGAAACTTCGTAAATTGTAAATTCCACAACTTTCAATAAATTAAAGTGTTGACAATATTTTACTAAACAAGCAAAGCAACATGAAAGTTGTAGGTCCCTACCTAATGGTTATTGAAGTTATGAAAATTGGGTGGAGGGAAAAATAGTTATGTATAAGAGAATCAATATGTTCAGTTGAATACTCAATTAGAAGTGAAACTTTGAATACATTTATAACCTATAAATGGCCTATAACTATCAAATGCACCAAATATTCCAAAGGAAATGTTATAAGTGGATAGCATATGGAAGAAGAGGAGGTAGGGACTTGGAACCCTTGTACATCTAGGCATGCCTTAGTACTTGGCACATCCTAGCTTGTTTGACATGTCTTCGTACTATCTGGAACATCTTAGCATGCCCTAGTATTCCCTAACACACCTTAGCAGTCATGACCTCATAACTAGCATTTCATTTTTCCATGACTTGGGAACCTTACATTGACTAGAACACCTTGGCACTCCCTAGTTGTGATGCCCTATGTTATCCTCCATAATGTCCCAGGCTGATGAGGAGATCGACGGAGGTAACCACGGAACAAGCTTTTAGTTTGGTAGCTAGCCCTACCAAAATATAGAGGCATCTTTCTATGAAATCACAACCAAGAGATGACTGGAATGTAAAGTATTTTAGGCTAGATAGCTAGGCTTAGGTGGGTTTTTGGAAAATTTAGGGACTTGGAACTCTATCCATCGGTGTCTTGTTTGGTAGGGAATTTTTCAAGGAGGCAAGGACTTGGAACTCTATCTAGGATAAAGCACCTAACATGCATGACAAAATCTCCCTAGAATAGAGTACCTCCTACCTAGAAGAGTGTCCCCCACTCAAAATATAGAACCCTTCTCTACTGTGCACTTTTCTTAAAGATAAATCTGTGCATAAAATAGTAATAAGTAAAACACCTAAATTAAGAAGAGCATCTAAGTCAAACTATAAAAGTATAATAAATATGGCTCTATATAAGTTTGGGAAACACTAGAAAAGCATGATTTTATACAACAACAATAAGATGCCCAAAATCGATGCGATTCTTTCATCGTTTCTATACCCTCACAACTAAACTAGAATCTATGGCATGTACCCCAAGGTTGGGTGCATCTGATGAAGGTGTAGATTGAAAGGATCTACTAAGATGAAGTACTATTGAAGGAGCAACACCTTCAAAACAATAGATAAAGTCTTATACTATGAATTCAACCCATTTTCGTATAGACCAATGCTGCTATTGGGTACACTTCTTCGCTAAATGGAAACTGCAATGTATTGTAGTGTTATTGAAGAAAAAACACCTTTAGTGCAACACAGATAAAACTCTAACATATATTGTCATTGTGGCCTCGATTGTCAATGATATCATCAATATAGGTAACAACATCGATAATTGAAAAACCAAAATGTGAGATGCATATATCATTTGAAATGATAGATTTCGGTATACTTTATTATTGTTGGAGTGTTAGTATAGATAATGGAAGGTAGCCTGTTGCGTCTTTATGTCATAGGCCAAGGATGAAAATAAATACATAAAATATTAAATAGAATGGTATAATTCAATTATAGTTTCTTTTGAAACGGGAATGGAATTCTCCTTGTGCGGGTTCTAATCTAGTGGGTATAACTTTAAATAAGAAATTGATAGTTATGGGGTTGAAATTGTCTCATAATTCATGAAAAGTCCCAATATTTTTTACTAGAAAGAAGCAGAGTGAGTAGTCAGGTTTATGGAAGGTAACACCCTATTCGTAGGAACATAACTTGAAATTAGTTGGGCTTATTATTTCTCGTCTTCTTGTACGTGTGTGCTTTCAAAAGATAACCACATCCAAAGACTCGATAACAACTCTGGTAAAGTTTATAGATCTAAAGCAATTTTGAGAAAACCCGTCACTTAATGACAATTAAGTGAAGAATATGCCAAAGGATTCAATCTTGCACTCAGTCATAAAAAGGAACTTAGAGTATCCAACATCTTTCCAACAAACCAACTCCAGCCATAATGTGAAAGGCAGGTTAACTACGAAACCTCTTTCCCACTTTATATTATTGTTCCCTCTTAAATTCCAATAGGTATTTGGCTGCTTAGATCCACAAAACTTGTGCTAAGTAAACTCTGCATGATACAATTGTGACGTGCAAGCTTGACACATGCTCTAGTTTCCCTCTAAAAGAGGGAAAGTAAAAATATTATGACAATCTTAACTGTAATTTGATCATACACTATTGAGGTATTACATGGAATAAACATTATACTATCAATGCACTAATGAAGACTCAAAATAAATGAATTTCTTATTGCTACAATAGTGCCTTTGGGATTCTCAAATAAATCACCTAACTTGCATGGCAAAATCTTCCTAGAATAGAGTACCTCCTACCTAGAAGTGTGTCCCTTGCTCAAAATATAGAACCCTTCTCTACTATGCACCTTTCTTAAAGATAAATCTGTGCATAAAACAGAACTAAGAAAAACACCTAAATTAAGAAAAGTGAGCATCTAAGTCAAAATATAAAAACATACTAAATATGGTTGTATCTAAGTTTGGGGAACGCTAAACAAACATGCTTTCATACAAAAAACAAAAGATGCCTAAAATCAATGCACTTCTTTCATCATTGTTACAACCTCATAGGAAAACTATATCTGCAACATGTATCCCAAGGTTGCATGCATCTACTAAAGGCGCAGACCGAAAGGATCTATAGAGATGAAGTATTTTTGAAGGAGAAACACCTTCAAAACAATAGATAGAGACTAATGTGCATTCAACCCATCTGCGCACAAGCCAAGGTTGCTACTAGGTACACTTCTGCCCTCAATGGAAACTGTAGTGTGTTGCTACTCTGCTGAGGGAGAAACACCTTTAGAGAAACACGGATAAAACTATAACATATATTGTCACTGTGGTATCGGTTGTATAAGATCTCATCAATATAGGTAAAAACTTTGATAATTGAAAAACCAAAAGGTGAGCTACATAGATAATTTGAAATGATATATTTGGGCATACTTTATTATTTCTTAGGAGTGTTAGTATAGAAAATGAAAGGTAGTCTGTTGCATAATTATGTCACAGACCAAGGATGCGAATAAATATAGAAAAGATTAAATAGCATGATACAAGTCGATTGCAGGTTCTTTCAAAACAAGAATGGAGTTCTCCTTGTGTACATTCTAATATATTTGGTATAGATTTAAATAAGAAATTTATAGTTATGGGGTTGGAATTGTCTCACGATTCATGGCAAGTCCTAAAGTTGTTCACTAGAAAGAAGTAGAGTGAGTCGTCAGGTCTATGAATGGGAATGCCGTATTCACAGGTAGATAACTTCAAATTAGCTGGGAATATTATTTCTCCTCTTCTTGTACGTGTATGCTTTGAAAAGATAACCACCTCCAAACACTCAAGAACAACTATAGTAAAGTTTATAGGTGCGAACCACTTCTGAGAAAACCCATCACTTAATGACAATTGAGCGAGGAATATGTCGAAGGATTCAATCTTGCACTCAGTCATAAAAATGAAGTTGGGGTATCCAACATCTTAAAACAAACCGACTCCAACCATAATGTGAAACCCAGGTTAAATCTGAAACCTCTTTCCCACTTTCTATTATTGTTGCCTCTTGAATTCCAATTGGTATCTTGTTGCTTAGATCCACAAAACTTGTCCCAGGTAAACTTTGCATGATACAATTGTGACGTGCAATCCTGGCACACACTCTAGTTTCCCTCTAAAAGAGGGTAAGTCAAAATATTATGACAGGCTTAACTGTAATTTGATCATACACT